>JADRCD010238454.1:13189-47803 GCA_019843815.1 Montemys delectorum
TTTTCTTTTCTTTTCTTTTTTTTGAGACAGGGTTTCTCTGTGTAGCCCTGGCTGTCCTGGAACTCACTCTGTAGACCAGGCTGGCCTTGAACTCAGAAATCCACCTGCCTCTGCCTCCCAAGTGCTGGGATTAAAGGCGTGCGCCATCACTGCCCGGCCTCTTTTAGACTTTTCTGTACACCTAAGATATTGTTGGGCTCTGGAGGTGTTGTTTTCAGTAAGAAAGTACCTCGTGTTGTTGTTATTGTTGTTGTGCTTTTTCTTTATTGATGTGCATGATTTCGTTATACTCTAAACCTAGCAAATAGATTACAGATTTATCTGACACATAATGGCCACGTGGAAGGAAACTGCTAAAGTTGTGTAGGTCTGAGAGTCTAATCATGAGTCCAGTCCTTTCCTGTTGTTTATAGCAGTTCTTACAGTGGGAACGTTGCCTGTTAGGAGTGAGGACAACTCTAAAGTTCCTTTTATTTAATAACTGTCACATTCCAGCCTTAATACGTTAGTCACGGACTTTGAGAAGAGCCGCTTGTCATAATGGCTTGCCTTTTGTGTGCGTTGCTTAGTTGCTACAGTACACGTACGAGTTGCACTGGGAGGCCAGGTTCCATTCTCTATAGCTTTTCTTTAGAGGGGAAGGGTTATCTCTTTAGCTTAGGTGTACCCTGGTTTATAAAGTCCTTATAGCCCACTGAAAAGGCTGTGTTTTGGAAGGACATTTGGAAATAAAACTCAGGAAAGCAAGCCTGCCATTTTTTGTAACAGTTTTCAGTGAGCTCAGGAATAAGGCTTTATAGATGAATATGCGTCAACCTTCTCTTTACTGTGTTTTGATTATTTTTGTCTGTTCAGTCCAGTGTGTTCTAAGGAGAGGGGCAGTGCAGTGGGGGTGTCTGGTGGCCTCGGCTTACACTGAAGGAGTAAGTTTTACGTGGTGAGACTGATCTGAGCACTGTGTTCTTCTAGTGGGGAGAAGCCAAGTGTCTCTGGGATTGTGTGCCTCACTGAAGACTCTCAGTGCTTTAGGATGCTGCGGGGCAGCTATCTTACAGTCAGCTGGGGACAGAGCAAGACTTCTTACCCTGTTTCTCCCGACTTCTAGCTTGAGTTCCCTTTCCCACTGTCTCCTTATTGCACACACTTAAGGCACTATGATAGCTATTTGAGGTGAAGGTTGTTAACTGAGTCAGAATGAGGGAATGAGTAATTTGAAGATTTCACTCCAAAGAAGGAAGAATCTCTTCTTATTATATAAGCAATAGGGCTATTTCAAGTTTCCTTGATTTTGATCCCCCTGCCCGTTGGTATTACTGTGGGGTTTTTTGTTTTTTGTTTTTGTTGTTGTTGGATATTTTAAAACTTTACATTGGCTGTTTTGTTTCATATATTTCAAAGTTGACAAATAATTTTGAGGTAAATGAACTTAACGGTTATTTGGATTTTTAAGGAGAGATAAAAGAGAAATGATTTTTCATCTTGCTTCAGTTTCTACCTCCCTTCTAACTGGCTGAAATGTGCTACGACATGTCTGGATTTGGAGATTCCTTCTTTTAGCAGACTTCATCAATATTGTAAATATAGGGAATAGAGAAAAGAAACCTACAGCCTGCTGTTAGGTGGCTTTTAAACATCTGCAAGTCACAGACACCTCGGAGCCTCCACGCCTCTCCTAAGGGCAGGTGCAGAACCTGCGGGATCGTTTGTATACTTCCAGAAGGTCCATGGAGGCTTTGCTCCTTCCTCACTGCTTTAAGAACTCTTAGCAAGCCAAGCATTGTGGCGCATGCCAGTGATGCTACGTGTGATGCATGGCAGCGGTTCTCAACCTTCCTAATGCTGGGACCCTTTGATACAGTTCCTGACCTGCGGACCCCCAGGTTTAAGATTATTTTGTTACCAATTCATAACTGTAATTTTGTTACTGCTATGAATTATAATGTAAATACCTGATATGCAAGATATCTGATACGCAACTCACAGGTTGAGACCTGTTCCTCGAGGGAGGCCAAATGAGAGGGTCGTGAGTTCAAGGCTTCTGAGGGGTGAGGGGGACCCTGCAGGTGTCAGTGTGGACAGTGATCGGAGAAGAGATGAGAAAGAAAACCTTGTTCAGACTAACTTCGTCAGCTTGAATCAGACTTCAAGGAGTCTAATGCTCCTTGAAGTTCATTGTCAGCATAGTTAAAGCACAGCACAGCGTGGGAAACAGATGCTAGGCAACCGTCATTCCTATTCCAGGTGTACTGAAAAGCTTAAGGTGTGATGACTTAGAAACTCCTGTACAAAGTGCATGCCCACCATGCAGGTGGGCTCTATAGCTAAAAGGTATAGACTCTGATACGCTCTTTGACCAGGATATCATACAGATCAGCAGGCCATAAAGTTCATGTGATATCTCCGCTAAGGATGAGTTTAGCTGGGAGCTAAAAATAATGATCTAGGAAATGTTGGGGTGCAGGAGTTGCCCACAAACCACATAAACACCAATCTCTGTCAGACAGGGATGGTTTCCTGAACATGCACCCTAAGACTAACAACCAGGGCTGAAGCTCAGAATTTGGGGACAGAGGCTACAACCCCAAACACTTCTCAAGGCTGGCTTATAAGTGGGGAAAAAAAAACCACAATGAGCTCATGTGCAGGTGCAGGAAGTGCTGCTGGGTGGTCAGCTCTGACTCAGCCTATTTTGGCTAGCTAGACAAAACAGCTCTAACTGACCTTTATTCTGATTGGTGCTCGGTGGAGCTTTTGGTTGTATTTCTTAAGCGTAACAAACCTCAACATACAGAATATAAGAGGGTGTGTAGTCAGCATGACCCTGCTCTGAGCCAAGTTATTTTTCTGTGTCAATGTCTGGCAGGCATATTGCAGCAACAACATGAAACTAGCTGGTGGGCATGGAACAAAATGGCTACATCTGCAGTAGGGGTGCAGGGCTCAACAGGGAGGAGAGTCTGGGCTAAGCATTCTAGGGAATTTAGGTCCGCCTCCACAGATACCAAACAGGTCACCAGGTCCTAAACAATATCTACTCCCACCTTCAGGGTGGGAAAACAAGTATTTCATCTCCTCTGCTGAGGAGAGCCAACCCCAGCCCTCGAACTCCTCGCTCTAGTGTTTAACATTGCTAGTTGGTTTCCCTTGTGATCTGCTGCCATGAGAGACCTTTGTGCTTCAGATGGGGAGGGGCATTGTAAGACTCTATCTCAAAAAAATTAGAAAAAAAATAAGTGTATGATTGTGTATGTGATTATTAGTGCAGAAATTTTAATTAGCTATATCTTCAACAATGTACTACACATTGTACATGCTAATCTCCTTTGATGGTTTCAGTGTTGTATAAGACTTGCATTAATCTATTTTGCAATTGAAAAAAATAGGCTCAGAAAGCTTAGATAATTTGTTCAACATCATCCTGCATATAAAGAGGTTTTATTTGTGTGTGTACACTTGTATATGGACACTTTTGTGTGTGTGTGTGTGTGTGTGTGTGTGTGTGTACATTCACACAGACTAGAGACAGGCATTGAATAGCTTTGTGTATCACTCTCTACTGTATTCTTTTGAGACGTGGTCTCTCCCTGAACCTGGAACTTGCATTTTTTAGAGACTAAAACATTTCAAGTTCTTTCACTATTTCTTCCTTGGTTAAATTTGTAATTTTGTTCCATACATTTTGACTTTTCAGCTTTGGGGTATGTTTGGCTTGCTAAAAGTAGGTGTTTTTCACCTAATGTAAGTGTGAAAATTAAAAATAAAAATGAAATGTGAGAAACAAAGAATGATAATAAATAGTGCCGATATAAACAAGTGCTCATTCACACACTGATGCTGTGAGCATTCATCTCCAGGCTCCATTTGTATTAGAATGCTCTCACTGTGAGGGGGGATTTAAGGAGTTGTATGATAGCTTCAAATGGATGAATCTTAAGCAATTCAGGAAACTTAACGTGTTGCACCTGCAGGAATTGTCTGGGACGAGAAGATCTCATTTCTTCAAGAAGTGGACCAGAATTGAAAATGAGCATTTTTCATAAGAGCTTTGAAATCAGTTCCTGGTAAAAAACACATTCATGTTCAGCGGGACCGCAGTGCCATAGAAAGTTCACCATGATATGCCTATTTCATTGGTATAGACTAGATTGTATTTGAAGCGCTACAAATTTGTTTTACTTGGGGGCTGGGGGGGAGGGGAGAAAGAAGGACTCATATTCTACCAGGTTGTTGACAGCTGAAACATTGGAGTGGATGGAGAACTAGCTCAGCAGGTGAGAGCACTGCTGTCTAGTTCCTAGCACCATCGTGGCAGCTCACGGCTTAGGACTGTCTGTACACAACTCCCATTCCAGGGCATCTGATAGTCTCTTCTGGTCTCTATGGGCACCAGGTAGGCCTGTGATGCACACATACCCCTGCTGGCAAACAAGCAAAAAAAAAAAAAAAAAAAAAAAAATCAACCTTTAAAAATATTTTTAAAAAATTTTAAGTTGCTTAAATCAATAGAAGGCCATTAAAAACAACGCATCATTAAAACACACATTGATCAGGTATTTTATTTTATTTTAAGCAAAAGGTGTAGATATGAGATTGAATATCAGTGTTTTGTTTTTAAACTCAGTGGGATCACCGGATTGGAGACCACCATGTTTCTCTGCATAGCCACGGCCTAAACAGCAGCAACTGTGATTTTCCAGCTTAAATATTTCCCTTACTCTTGAGAATTCCTCTCATGGATATATTCTCACTTCCTGCCTCTAACTCCGCTCCTGTCCCTGCAGTGCTGTCCCCTCCTGACTTCATGTCTCGTATAGTCAGTGTGAGAAATGGAACACTTACAAAGAAAGTTCAATGCAGTCTTTGAGTTATTCAGTTCCTGTTGCTTGGGCATCTAATGCAATTATTTTCATCATCCTCACACATTGATCTAGTCACTCTGAGTCAATCGAGGTTGTTTTCATAGAAACTGTGCTTTTTATGTTCACATGCCTCTTGATTATATGTATATATTTAAGTTATGTTATTTCAGTTGTTGAAGACAGGGGAGCAAACCCAACATGTATGAGCTGGCAAAATGCAGCTTAGCTAGAGGAACGGAAGTGTGTAACCATGTACAGGGTGCGCTTTACTGAGGGCCCGGGAAGTCTTGGTTAATCGGTGAATAGATCATTTGAAGTTTGGTAAGGGTGCTTTTGTTTTGTAAGTTTCTTATATGCGTAGCCATGGAAATAAAATTCTCATTAGATGGATGTTTTAATAATGAACTGTTGTTATTTTTTTTGAGACAGAATCATATTATGTAGCCTTTGCTGTCCTTAAACTCATAGAGATCCACCTGACTCCCCTCTGAGTGCTAGAATTAAGACATGCTTCTCCATGTCCAATCATTAAAAATGGACATTTGAGACACCTCTGTTAAAGGCTGGAGAGATGGCTCAGAGGTTAGGAGCACTGACTGTTCCTTCAGAGGACTGGGTTCTGTTCCTGACACCCACATGGCAGCTAAAACCATCTGTAACTCCAGTCCTAGGGGATCTGACACTTTCTTCTGGCCTCCATGGGCACCGCCCACACATGGTGCACAGGCATATGTGCAGACAGAATACCCATACACATAAGATTTTAAATCTTAAAAATTTTAAACAGGAACAAAACACCCAGTCATTTCAGCAGACACTGATGGATATGCTAAGCACATAGTCCTGGAGCTGTGCAAAATGAACGAAAACCAAAACATGGTGGTGTTTAAATCCCTCTGGACAGGATTTAACTGTCCTGGGGCTAGTTCCCTTAACTTTCTGGGCCTTATTTTTTTGGGGGATAATGCTATTTGTCCCACTGTAAGAGCTTGTGGAATTTGTTGGATGGCTTGTTTATGTAGATGGGAGACTAGTAAAAATCTGTGGAGATCATCCGAGACATGAATGACTTGGGGAGGAGTAGGAACATTGACTTATGGGACTTCTGTTTAAACTGACAACAACATGTAGTCTAAAGTTAAAATAAGGAGTAACTGACAAATTCAGACTTGAATGACATAATACAGGGGGCATGGTATTATGACTCTTGTGGTAAAGATGATAGTAGTATTAGGAATCTTGTGGTAATGATTATGGTAGAAAAAGGGTTGGTGGTGATGGTGATGATGACAGTGGAGGTGATGGTGGAGGTGGTGGTGGAGGTGGTAGTGGTGGTGGAGGTGGTGGTGGTGGTGGAGGTGGTGGTGGAGGTGGTGGAGTGGTGGTGGTGGTAGTGGTGGAGTGGTGGTGGTGGTAATGGTGGAGGTGGTGGTGGTGGTGGTGGTAGATGATGATTGAAATGGCAGTAGGAACGATTGTGGTGTTGGAAGAGGTGTTATTGGTGATGATGGTGGAAGAGGTAATACTGATAATGGTGTTGCTAGAGGAGGTGATGTTTGTGATGATGGTGGTGGTGGTGATGATGGAGGAATGATATTGCTAGTAGTGTTGGTGATTATGAGGGAGGTGATTTTGATAATGGTGTTAGTAGAGGGGGTGGAGTTGATGGTGATGTTAGAGAAGATTGTGTTGGTAGTTGTACTGGCTGGTTTTGTGTGTCAACTTGACACAGGCTGGAGTTATCACAGAGAAGGGAGTTTCAGTTGGGGAAGTGCCTCAATGAGATCCAGCTGTGGGGCATTTTCTCAATTAGTGATCAAGGGGGTAGGGCCCCTTGTGGGTGGTGCCATCCCTGTGTTGGAAGTCTTGGGTTCTATAAGAGAGCAGGCTGAGCAAGCCAGGGGAAGCAAGCCAGTAAGGAACATCACTCTATGGTCTCTGTGTCAGCTCCTGCTTCCTGACCTGCTTGAGTTCCAGTCCTGGCTTCCTTTGTGATCAACAGCAATGTGGAAGTAAGCTGAATAAACCCTTTCCTCCCCAACTTGCTTCTTGGTCATGATGTTTGTGCAGGAATAGAAACCCTGACTAAGACAGTAGTGATGGTGGTGATGGAGAAGACTGTGGTGATGACGATAATGATGGGGGTGTGAGGAGGAGAACATGGAGGTAGTAAAGGTGGAGGTGGTGGTGATGGTAGAAGTGGTGGTGGCTGTGGAAATGGAAGAGGTGGTAGTGCGGATGTGATGATCTGACTATACCTGTCAGGAAGATGGTAGCTTCTCGTCCTTGATGGGGTACTCTTGTGTGAATATGGCTTCCATCCTATAATGTCTATATTCTAGTTTATCTATAAAGATATTTGGTTAAGGGATAGGTGGTTTCCATGAAAACTCAAGTATGTTTGGGATTGGTGGAGTGCCTATCCCTATAGGGGGCGTGGAGATCAAGCCCAAGATCTGGGACATAGCATGTGAAGCTTTGGTGTAGTAAGCCTAGTGGGCTTAGTGGAGCACACTCATGTACAGGACAGCTGAGTTCGTGGCAGAACAGACTGTACACACTGATCTGGAATTTAGTTAACTTGGTGATCTTAGGCAGGATTGGCTTCTGACTAAAGAGGACTTCAGTTCCCTGGAAGACATGAGGGTTTTAGGATTTGAATGTGGACGGGGCAGGTTGTCTGTTGGGTTAGGATTGGTAACTACCACTGTTTCCTGCACATGGCTCGCACCTTGCCTTTCTGAAGGCTGAGCTGTTGACTTTGTACATTTGTTTTTCCACTGCTAGTATTGATTTGATGAATCACAGTTTTCAGTTGCTGATCATTTATTAAACATTTTTGGAGTATTTGTTATGTGCTAAGCAGTTTTCTCTCCACAGACAACTCAATGTCAGACAGGGAGACAAGGTCTGGAAAAAGCCTTTATATTGTTGTAGAGGAGGGGAGAGGTAAGGCAAACAATAAGCCCTTAGATGAAGCAGGTTTTACATTCCTACCAAGCTCTGAGGGGGGCTCGCTTGAATTACAAGCAGAATCAAGAGAGGTAAGGAGTTACGCAGAGGTGAGGGCAGAGACTATCTCCAGCAGAAGGGATGTCAGGTACAGTGGTGCATGATGGGAGTAAGCTTGGCATGATGGGAGTAAGCTTGGCATGATGGAAGTAAGCTTGGCAGGTTTAAGGCTCAAGAAGTAAAAGGTGATTAATTTTTTGTTGTTTACTTGTTTGTTTTGTGGTATCTTTTTTTTGGGGGGGACAGAGTCTTTCTACATAGCTACTGGCTGTCTCAGAAATCACTGTGTAAACCAGGCTGGCCTCTGCCTCTGGGTGTTGGGGAACTAAAGGCGTGTGCCACCATGCCCAACATAAGGAGATTATTGTTTGAGGAGAATATATTGTAGAAAGAGTGGAGAAAGATGATACTGGAAAGTTAAATAGATCCAGATGAACCAATTCCACTTTAGTGAGGAGGGAGGACTCATTTCATTTGTGGGACATTAGACATTACTGCCTTCTTCCAGTTGCTACGTGGAAGATGGATTGTAGATGTCGTTGTGAAAATTGGGAGTTAATATATATTTTCGTTTTTTTAAACTGTATTTTTACTTATGCATTTAAGTGTTTGTGTGCGTGTATGTCTATGTACTACATGCATGCCTGGTGCCCAAGGAGGTCAGAAGGGAGCGTCTGGACACACTCAGAGTTAGACAGTGGTCGTCCGCCATGGGGGAGAAGTACCGTCTCCAGCCTAGGAGGTCATTTAAATATCTGCTGAGGTAGGCCCACTGAAAGAAGAGGGCTTCCCAGGGAGTGCTGAATCAGGGTTAGAGTAGGGAGATGCTTGAAGGTAGGACCAGTGATATTGGTATTTGCCTCGAGGGTGATGAAGATTTATCGAGAACAGCGGGAACAGCGGGAACAGCGTGAGCAGCGGAGCAGCGATAGGAGCAGCGATAGTAGCAGCAATAGTCAGACCGTGAAGTCAAATGGGATAGGGGTCCCTCTTGGGGTAGTGGAGATTGAAGCTAGTAGTGCAGTTTTAGTAATGTTCAGTTTGACTGCTGAAATGCTGTTGAGTGATGTTGATGGGGGGTGTACTGGCTGGTTTTGCATGTCAACTTGACACAGGCTGGCGTTATCACAGAGAAGGGAGTTTCAGTTGGGGAAGTGCCTCCATGAGATCCAGCTGTGGGGCATTTTCTCAATTAGTGTTCAAGGGTGTAGGGCCCCTTGTGGGTGGTGCCATCCCTGGGCTGGAAGTCTTGGGTTCTATAAGAGAGCAGGCTGAGCAAGCCAGGGGAAGCAAGCCAGCAAGGAACATCCCTCCATGGCCTCTGCATCAGCTCCTGCTTCCTGACCTGCTTGAGTTCCAGTCCTGACTTCCTTGTGATCAACAGCAATGTGGAAGTATGCTGAATAAACCCTTTCCTCCCCAACTTGCTTCTTGGTCATGATGTTTGTGTAGGAATAGAAACCCTGACTAAGACAGAGGGGTTTGGTTCTGTGCTGGCAAAGGATCGTATTTCACATATTGAGCCCCTAGGTGCTGTGCAAGCCACTGCGTAGAGAATGGAAGAACGGAAAAGAATGAAAGACAGCCAGCGGCTGTCCGTCTGGAGTATCCTATAGTTTGCATGAGCAGATGAATAGCCAGGTCTATAGAGGGAAGCTAGGTGCATGCTAGCTTTAGAGAAGCGAGTCCTCTGTGGAGGGACACGGGGTGTTTATTCCAGGGCAGGAATGTGGAGAGTAAATTGACGTTGAGTGGGGTAGCATGCTCAGGGTGAGTGTTGTTACTGAGCAGTTTAGCTTACACAGTCTCAGTTTTTGCTGATTATCTGGTGTCTTGTCTGATGAGTGCTTACCGTACTCAATGTTCTGGGGGGCAGGGATGGTGAACAACGGGGTCATACTAGTCGATAATGACCCTGAAAAGCTCTTCGGATGTGATGTTAAGAATAAGAACTTGATTGGAGTGGGTTGAGGAGCTTTCGGAGATCACAGACTGCTCATCTAAAGCGTTTTGCTCCGAAATCCAAGAGAAATGTGCAAGTTGAAGAGATGAGGAGGGTAATGGAGGGGGTGTTTCTTAATGTCAGTGTTGAAGAGCAAGTCTCTGCGACAGTCAGAGTGACCGTAGAGAAGCAGAGGGTGGTGAAAATAGGAGAGAGAGTGGAAATAGGGAGTGATTGGGCTTACAGAGCTCATAAAAGTTAAGATCTCAAACAAAGTATACAGATTTACCAGGGATGGGACAGGAAAAGTTGTTCTTCCTTTGAACCAGAGGGAATGCAGACATGCTCATAGGTTTAAGTAGGTTAGTGGCTTGGATGGTGGTTAGATCCAAGGCTAGATGTCCTGTCCATGTTTATGAAGATGGGGGCAGTGGGAGGTTATCAGCCCAGACGAGGACGGGGAAAGTGAGAGAGAGCTAGCAATGCTAAGTCATGTGGAAAGGACAAAGGTAAATTTGCTTACGAAGCACAGTAAGTAGAAATACTATGCTGAGAGCTCACTGGAGATCTGCAGTCATAACGATCAGCTAGGACGGTGGTGTGATTTGCTTTGGTCACAGTCAGCCATTTCTGAGTAGAGATGATGCTTATAGAGCTATTGCCATAAAATGCTGCAGAAGAAACCACCAGCAGATTGACAGGGTTGAGTCACTTAGGCTGGGCTGGGCGATTAGACGTGGCCCATGTTTCAGTCATCCTTCCAGATTATTGTAGTCTAGATGGAGACAGATGATGGAGAGAAAATTGAGAGAAATGGGGAGGACTTGGTTGTACGATCTCCAGTTGCAGCAGCCTGCTTTAAGAAATGTCACTTGATTGCGTTTTCACTCTATCTGGATCTGTACACCTTCAAACCCCGTCAGAAGCTGTGTTGTAGAGGAGAACAGTGATTTAGGTTTTATAACTCATTGGTAGATGAGTAGCTGTGACTTATGCCATCAGATAACCCCACAAGGAGTGGTAGAGGATTGAGATTCAAGAAAACTAGGTTTAGGAGGAAGGAAATACCGATGAGGATTGACAGCTGCCTGTCAGGAAACACTGCTGTCTTTTATGTGTGGATGGTTAACCAATTAGCGAGATAATTTCAGTAAGTCATCATAAGAAACGAGAACGTTCTATTCACCACTAACGACTATCTCAAGTATTAAGTAGATTGGGAAATAGGTTCTAGAAAGTTTCCATGTTCTGTGAAACTTCTGAGTTGTAAATTGTAATGTAAATGTCTTACATAGAGTGTGTGTTTACCTGGGGTATGGGAGGAAAACTTTAATAAATAGTAGTAGGTCCATGACTGAATTTTTATTAACTCTGCAAAAACACATTGTTCTTTGGGTGTATTTTCTGTTAACTTTTTTTTTTTTATCCCGGACTGCATTATTGCATTATTTGTTTATTGTGTGTATGTGTATATGTATGAGTGCACATGTGTATATGCATGAGTGTGCATGCCACAGTGCACATGTGGTCAGAAGACAGTTTACACCATGTGGGGCCCAGGGAATTAATCACTAGGCTTGGTAGCAATGTCCTCGGGTCTGTCACTCCAGTCCCTCCATACTGCATTCTTCTGGGTACATTTCTAATATGGAGGTGCTCAATGTGCAGCTATTCGACCACCAGGGCAGCATGAGTACTCAGTAGTAGTCCAGGGAGGACATTTTCTTTCAGGGAACAGATATGCAGGCAGACCCTTGTGAGATGGGTAGCACTGAAGATAACATCAGCATTACAGCTGGACCTTGAGTCCTCAGCCTTATTCTTGGCTCTGTAGGTTAGAAACGGTTTCATTAGCTCCTTTGGGGTCCGTTGGGCTCTTATAAAGTAGACCGGCTTAGTCAGAATTAAAAGATTAATATGTGAGCTTTAGGAACCTTATTTTCAGTAGGCTCACAGGTATTTCTATGAAGTGTAATATATGTTTATATTATGTGCATGATTATAGTTAGTTTTGTGGTGGGATTTGTAGTGGAGCATCAGGTGGGGAATGTGGATCGCAGGGTGGATAGGTATTTGTCAGAGATAAAGAGGTGGGGAGAGCCCTATTGAATTGTCCGTCTACCTGTGTGCTTCACACAGTATTTGTACTGAATGTTCACCATGAAACCCAGTGCCTCGACCTTTCCCAGGCTCAACGTGGAAGACCTTAACAAACAATTGCTCTTCACATAACCTGCTTTACCAAGTTGGTACCTATGCTTTTCCTCTCTGGGCATTTGTAGTTGTAGATTGCTAACTCTACCAGCTACAGTGGATCACTAAGGTAGGGAGTCTCAACCAGGGAGATTTTGAGTTCTTCAGATATTCCTTGTGGAGATTTAATAATGTGGAGATTTAAACTATCAAAAATACCATATACTTGATTATGGGCTGCCCCCCCCCCCATCACTTACGCTGAGGATTGAACCCCTAACCTTAGGAGCATATTAAGCAAGCACTTAATGACTGAACTGTGCCTCCAACCCCTTGGTTATGTTTTGTGCTTACTGAAAAGTCCCTTTCCAGGTCTGCTCCCCTACCAGGACCTTTGATCATCTCAATAGGGTGACCTTCCTTCCTTCACAGTGGGGTTAAGTTTAGAAGTTGCTCAAGTACCATGGGAGTGGAAGTTCAGTGGGAGACTTAGCTTCTAGGTGAACAAGAGCATTTTCTGAGCAGTTTTGTTAAGTGTCCTTAGTGGCCTCTTAGGACATCATCACTTAAGAGTATAATGCCGGGTATTTAAATGACAGTTGAACAACTCAGAAAATAATAATAAGCCCGTAGAGTGGCTCTCTTCGAGAAGCTCCATGGGCCAATGGACCCTGGCTAATTATCATATGATCATTTACAGCTTAAGTCCTGAATTACCATTAGCTTCAAGAATAGATTTGAGTAGGGCATTAACCTTTCTGTCTTCTCAGCCATTAAGTGAAGCCAGTAATGTCTGGCCACATCACGGGAATACTGTAAAATGCACTAGTTAAAGCTTGCAAAAATATTTAAAAAGCTTCAGGAGTGTTAAACAGAAATAAGAAATGGCCGTCAATAAAAAGACAAGACTGAGAAAGATGAGGAACTCATTGTGATTGCCTAGCATCACTGGGTAGAAAATGGCCTTTTTGACACCTTATATTCTGAATCATTTATTGTTTTTGTTGCATTTATTGTTATTGTTCTTGTTGTTAATTTGCTGTAGAGGTTTCCAAACAGTGAGTCTTTTTGAGGTTGACTTAGTGTTGAGATAAATCTGAGTGGTTGCTGTACCAGGATGTGTACTTGATTTCTAACAAGCTATTCCTTTGATTTGACATATAGTGACTGGAAAAAAGGTAGTCTTTCTCCAGCACAGCATGTGGAGGGCTATTGCCTTCTCTTTACGTTCTGCTTTACTGTGTGATAGAAAACACATCCCTTGTTGGATGATGTGCCTGGAAAGGATAATTGAAAACTTGAAAAAAAAGAGTCATAACATAAAAATCCCTTGGACCAAACCCTCAGAGCTCATGCTTGCTTATAGCCAACCGTTACAGCTGCTCATCAATGAGGTTGTATCATTGATGTGGCTTATGTGATACTCCAATATGCAGGAATCATCTAACATACTTTATCCATTCTATCAAGATGGCGCACGTGTAGTTAGTATTATCCAAAGGCAGAAAAGCTTGAATTATTTATAACTAAGTATTTCCATGTGTGCCTTACTCTGTGGAAGTTTGAGGTTGGTTGAGTGCTTGTAGAGCTAGAACAAGCTTTTTCCTGTCATTCCAGGGAAGCTGTGGGTTTTTTTCCATATCAGTAAGGAGCACATAAAGTATTATTTAAATTTGGTCTGGAAAGGCTGTTGACACCAGCTCGTTGGAGGGACTTGAAGCTTTGATATAATAACATCTTCTAGAACGGGGTGGGTTTAAGCCTTGCTGTGTGCTAGGTGTTTGTCTGGGGCACAGATGGGTACTCTGGAAGCTTTGGTAATTAACTTTCTGGTGGCTTTGTGTCATTAAAGCACACAATCTTTCAAGATGTCCACATGGCTGAATCTTTGTGAGACTGATGTTTTCCATAGCTTCATGGGGTACATAAAAGACATTTTTCTCAGGGGATAGAAGGTGGCCTTACCCTGATTAAGATATTGCAACAATATAACAAAATTGCAAAAATGATAATAATCTCATAATCATTTGAACAATAGCGAAAATATAGCAATAAAAAGCCTCAGCAGACAGAGCCTTTCATGGTCTTTGATATTTGGGTTCGTTTTGTCTAGGTATGGAGCCTGTGTATAGCAATATTTGTACTAATGTAGGTGCCTTTACCCACAATTTGTCTCTCCAAACAGGCTTGGTGGCTAAGAGGGCCTGAAATTCAATTATTTTTGGAACCTGGCATATTAAGTTTTAGATCAAACAAATTTTTGTAAAGCTTGGCATTATTGCTGTGTACATTTTAAAATTAGTCTGACTTTTCAAACCTTAGACCCATTGGGAAGTTAAGAAAATTCCTATGCTTTAGATAATCTGTTTGATTGTGGAATCTGTACTGTGAAAGCCTGAATACATCATTAACATGTATTCATGATGTTAGTGGTCTGGTGTGTGTGTGTGTGTGTGTATGTGTGTGTGTGTGTGTGTGTGTGTGTGTGTGGTCTGTGTGGTATGTGTGCGTATGGTGTGTGTAGAGGACAGAGGTTGACACTGAGGTCTTCCTTTTTGGCTATTTATAGAACAGGGTTTCTTATTGAACCTGGTGTTCACCAATTGGCCAGACTGTCTGGCTAACCCCTAAGATCTTTCTGCCTCTACTTTCCAATGCTCAGATTATCAGTATATACCTAGCTTCTTATTGTGGGTGCTGTGGACCTGAATTCAACTCTTCATGTTTGCACAGTAAGCATTTTACCCAGTGAGTCATCTTTCCAACCCCAATTAGTGTTTTAAATGATGTTTGTGAATGCTAGGGCAAAAATTTGTTACATAACTACATTTGATGTCTTTGTTTTGATTTATTTTAAATTTTGGATTCTATCAGACAGGGTCACGATTTTCCATTAAAAATAAATCAGATAGTATGGCTTATGAATGTCACCCACCAACTTCTGGCTAATCTCCAGTGTGTTCTCTCTGTTTTGGTTTTTGATGGTGATGAAGAGCCTGTTGTATGTAGCTCTACCACTGAGCTACCTCCTCAGATCTTAATGTGGATTTTAAGGGCTAAAGGTCTTTTCCTTAGTGAGGTATGATTCAGAGTTTAACTATATAGTTTGTAGAGTTTTAGTAAGTACAGGTACTTATGACTCATGGTGATATTGAGATATTGAACATGCAGAACCTTGGACATCTTTCCAGTAAAGATCCTACCCGTTCCCAGCTACAGATGTGATTTCTTTTTTGGGGGTTGCAGGGAGCAGATTTCTAGACAGTGTTTCTCTGTATAGCCCTGGCTGTCCTGGAACGCACTCTATAGACCAGGCTGGCTTCGAACTCAGAAATCCACCAGCCTCTACCTCCCAAGTGCTGGTGTGCGCTTCCACTGCCCTGCCAGATGTGATTTCTATGGGAATAGTTTTAGCTGTTTATCTTGAATGTGTAAGCAGAAGCATCCAGGATGTGGTTGAGGGGAATTGGAGGGGTGTGGGGTATTTGGGGATGCCTTCTATCCCTCACTGGATCGGTTGTGAGCTTCATTTAGGTAGGTTTCCACAATCTATCTCTTCTCTCCTGCTAAGTGAATGCTATATGTATCGACTATGATATGGTGTGTTGATAAACATGCCTGTTAACAGTTTGGGGTGTTATAAGAAGACCTAAAGAGCCGTGATGGGTGATGCTGAACTTAACAAATCCGCTGCAATTAATTGCATGTTCAGGTCAGCCAAGCTTTCAGTAAGATGGGTGGATTTAATTTCCTATAAAGTAAAATCTTATTTCATTACCCCCCCCTAGGTTCTTTGCTATGTATCTTCCTTTCTATTTTTTCTAGCAATAATTTAATCTTATTGTCTTTTTTTATGTTTCACATTAGCTTTGAGACACAAAGTTGGGAGGTGGTTGTCTGAATATGTAATGCAGAGAGGGAGAGAAGGGGGGAAGGGGGGAGAGAGAGGGGGAGGGAGAGAGCGCAAGTGAGCGCGCAAGCTCTGGAGCATGAATGTGGAGGCCAACAGACTACCTCATATGTCATCCTTAGGAACACCATCTGTCTCCTCTGAGACAAGTTGTCTGGTTGGCCTGGAGCTCATCAGTTGGAATAAACAGGCCAGGAGAGCTGGCTGCTGAGTCCTCGGCATCTCCTGTCTCAGCCTTCCCATGTGAAGGCGTGTACTGAGCCTGGCATGTTTTGTTTGTTTGTTGTGCTCTTTTGAGACAGGATCTCTCTATGTAGTCCTGGCTGTTCTGGAACGCACTCTGTAGACCAGGCTGACCTTATCACAGAGATCCATCTGTTTGTCTCTGCCTTCTGAGTGCAGGCCTTAAAGGCATGCACCACCGTTCCTGGCTCTGGCATTTTTATGTGGCTTCCGGGGGATGAACTCAGTCCTCATGGTTATGAGGCAAGCAAGATCTTTACCAACTGATTTATCTCACCAGCCCTGAAAATAGTTCTTCAAGGGTTAAGAGTATATTGTTTGTGTTATGTCTATGCACCTGGTTTGAGTTAGCGTTGTTTCTAAAACAGAACAAAAAAGACTCTCTAGAACTTTCAAGATTCCCATTAGAAAAAAACTGTGATTTAGAAAGGAGATGAAGCCAGGCATGGTGGTTCATGTTTGCACCAGCACTGAGAGGGCATGGGCAGGCAGATCCCTGAGTAGGAGGCCAGACTGGTTTTGTACACATTGAGTTCCAGGCAATCCAGGACTACATGTGGAACTCAAGTGTTCCAAAAAAAAAGAGAAAGAGGGGAGTGGGGAGGGACGGGGGGGGGGGCAGGGGAGCGGGAAAAGATTGCAGGTGTAGGAAAAAGGTCAAGGAGAAGGGGAAGAGAAGGGAGATCAGGAAGAAGAGAAGAGGGCGAATGTACTAAAGCAGTCAGTGCCCCCAAGGAACTCTCTGAATCATTTCCCCTAGTGTAGGGAATGATTGCCACAGAGCAAGGCATGGAGATAAATTATTCTGACAATTATATGTGGCATTTAATTTGGCAGTTGTTATCCACAGTTGTAAAGGTTCTGGTGCTCCACCTTTGAGAGGCAAGGGTATCCGTGCCCTTTGAGTAACTTAAACATGCCTTTTCAGATTTTAATGTTTTAAAGGCAGCTTTTGTGATCTCCTGAGGGTACACAGTACATACTGCTTTCTGCTTTCCCTCTCAGACACTGAGTTGGTTCTTCAGCTTGCCAGTCTCATTGAACTGGTTTCATTTTGTTGCTTTATTGGTGACAGACTGGCTTTGAACTCACTGTGTAGTTTAAGATAACCTTTAACCCCTCACCCTCCTGCTCCCTCTCCCTAAGTGGTGTGCACCACCTTGCCCAGTTTTATGTGGTTCTGGGGATCAAACTCCGAGTCTCTACGAACAGCTACGTTTAAAAGCCCTGAAGTTATGTCCTGGGAAGAGTGGATAGGAACTTAGTGGTAGTCTGTTTTTTAGTTATTTGAGAAATTCTAAAGGTATGGAAATGAAGAATTGAAGGATCTAATGTGGACCCAGAAGGCAGATTTGGTGGTCGGGGCACACACCTGTGTTCCCAGTGTGCGGAAGCAGAGGCCACAGGCAGCGGCTCAGTCTGGGCAGATAGCATGACGCTGCCTCAAAACCCAAAGCAATAAAAACCAACAGACCAAAGCAAGGCACGCGTAACCGCAGAGGCTTTTTCCATGTTTGTTTTCAGGTAAGATCTTGGACTATTGTTACTCAGGCAGATCTCAAACGTGTGATCCTCCTGTTTCAGCTCCTGAGTGCTAGGATGATCGATATTTACGTTTTTTTCCTTTGTAGGGACAATGTATGGAGGCAGCACAAGTGTCGGTGAGACAAAAGTACAGCAATTTCCAGAAGGGATAATAGGATAGAAGACTTGTTCTAAAGCAAGGGGCTGCCTGGGTTCCATATCTCAGCCACTGACCACACTGAGTTTTTACAGCATCCTGGACAGAAGCATGTTTGACAAACGAGAAAATTGTGGCACAGGAGGACCCAGGTTTTCCAGGACCACGTAGCTACTACCATGGAATGATTCTAGATTCAAGGCCACGGTGCTCTGGGTAAAGTGTGGCATGGTGTCCGTTGTGTGTTCTTCTCAGTCTTCGTGTTCCTGAAGTGTTTAGGAACACCGTGACAGTCCGGTGTTAGTATCTACAGCTCCTCACTCCCCACCTCATGGAAGGCAGCAGTAGTGGGGTGAAGGGAGCTGTGCGTGGCCCCACTAAATAGATGGGAGGCAGTATAACCATGCAATCCCTGTTACCATTTGAGCTCCAGGGTGGCTGGTGGTTCTGTCTCTTTTTTTCATTTCTGTATCTCTAGAATCTAGATTGCAAACTAGTAGAGGTGGGTGTCCACTACAATTTTGTTAAATGAATAATAATAATAATAATAAGTCATCATTAAATGAATAAATGCTCGAGAGTTCTTGAGAATGAATAGAGGTTAAGCCACCAAATCATGCTCACCCCACGAAGCAGAAGAAGCCTGAACAGAAGCATCCCCCAGTCCCAGGCTATGACCCTGGGCAGGACTCCTGCCCAGCAGAACCCTGCAGAGTGTGAGAAGGTGGAGCAGGAGAAGGATCCTGATTAGAGGTCGTGGCAGGAGGGGGCTTGTTACTTACTACCCTATATTAATTATGGGTAATGATGGGTTTCATTTTAAGAATATTTGATCAGAAAAGAAAGTCTAGATGACTTGAAACAGGCTCGTCTTGTGAATGAAGAGAACAGATCCTAGTGTTTCTTTATCATGAGATTGAATTCCCCGTTCCAGAAAACAGAAAAACCTTGGACTAGAAGACAGCGTTAGTGATCATAGGCCAGGCCAGGCTCTGTGTAAAGTGGTGGATGTGTTTTCAGCAATGCTGCAAGCAAGGTAGGTGTTGTCTGCATTGTGTGTTTGGGCCACTATCAGGAAAGCCTTAGGTTGCAAAAGATGGAAATAGCAGCTATATAAAAAGGATATTTGAGGTGAGGAGGGGCTTTCAGATGCCCTGAAGACTACACTGCCCCTCAGGTTTTCTTCCCAGCTCCTGATTATACCACTGGAAAGTCCATCAACCACTGGCATATTCCGTTAAAGAGTCAATCTCTCTTAAAACTTTAAATTATGGGCAATGATGGGTTTTGTTTTAAGAATATTTGATCAGGAAAGAAAGTCTAGATGACATGAAACAGTCTCGTCTGGTGAATGGAGAGAACAGAAAAACTCTGGCAAAACTTTATTCTGGAGGTGTTTGTAATATTAGCTATGATGTGAGCTAATTGAAAAAAAGAGTTTTGGACCCTGCTACCAGTAAATATCACAAGCGATGGAGCTTGGGTAAGGGCGTGTTGGGCGGAGGGAGTTAAGGTAGGTATGTCTAGGGTTGGCAAGTTCTGGGTGGGTTTTTAGCGCAGAGCGCTGCTTGCTGCTTGCTAGGCAGCAGTTCTGAGAGGAAGAAGTGTGACTAAGATGCTGGCAGGGGGCCAGAGACAAACACTTCCTGTTTGTAAACTGCAAAGTGGGTGTAGTCCTGCATCCACCACCACCACCCCAGAGGAAGCACAGGCTTCCTGTTTCTTTCATACCCACTGAGGTCTCAGCAGTCAGGTGGTAGTGCTGCTCAGTGGTGCTGTGGCTTAGAACCATCTTGAGTCTGTAAATGACTTGAAAAAACAGCCCTGTAGAATATTACTTAGAGTCTGGGAACTGGGTGCAGATTTCAGGATGCTACTGAAAAGCACTGATTTTTATTTTATAATGAGGCCTTTTTGCTTGTTTGTTTGTTTGTTTGTTTGGTTTGGTTTGGTTTGTTTGTTTTTCCCGAGACAGGATTTCTCTGTGTAGCCCTGGCTGTCCTGGAACTCACTCTGTAGATCAGGCTGGCCCCGAACTCAGAAATCCACCTGCCTCTGCCTTTCAATGCTGGTATTAAAAGCATGCACCACCACTGCCCAACCAATGAGGTCTTTTTAATGTGTGTGTGTGTGTGTGTGTGTGTGTGTGTGTGTGTGTGTGTCTGTGTATCCATGTATGAGCGTCTATGAACACATGTATAGAAATCAAAACTTAGCATGTTGGGTGTCTTTCTCAATCATTTTTCATCTTATTTATTCATGTAGTTGTTTATTTGAGACAAAGTCTTTCACTGAACCTTGAGCTCACCAACTACAGTAAACTAGCCAACAAACTTTAGGAGCCTCCTGTCCGCCTCCCTGGGGCCGAGATGAGAGGTGCGTGCCGCTGCACCTGGCTTGGTTGGTTTGTTTATCTTTTAAATTGTGGGCTCTAGGGGATTAAACTCAAGTCCTCATGAAGATCACATAGAGAATTCTTTGTCCACTGAGTTATTTTTCCAAATCCCCACAATGAGTGTCTTACAACATCTTCTTGTGTGGTGATAATGCCATTTCTCTGTTCGTGTCCTTGGGCAGCTTTTTCCTTGTTTGCTTCCAGGTCATTGTTTCTGAGATAAATGTAGAAGTGTTGGCACATTAATAAAATCCTACACTTTGGTAGTACATTTGTGAATTTATAGTGGCTGAGCTGAGCTGTCAATTTCACGTTCATGTTTTTTTAGGTATTGGACTACCTATAGCTGTATCTAAGACTATACTCTATCATCTATCTATCTATCTATCTGTCATATAGATACTATATAAATATTTTATATATATATATATATATATATATATATATATGATCTAGATACTATATAAAGGATACCCAGAACCTTTGTAGTCTCTTCTTCATAAACAGACTGCCAATGACTAGGGATCTAAAAGACGTACTGTACAAATTATTTCGCCCCATGGTGGAGTGAATGCCCAAGCTGAAAATACATTACAGTGTCTAATAGTCAGCCAGAAGAAGTGTGATTGTCTGAGCAAAGCTTTGCGCATGTAATTTAGCTTGTCAATGTGAGCTGGGCTGAAAGCATCTCACTTTAAAGTGTGCAGCTGGTGAAAGTGGCAGAGGGATGCTCATTGTTCCGCTCCAGCTTCCTTGTCTAGTGTTCTACTTGTCTTTGCTAATCAGTGCTCCCCTGCCCCGCACCGTCTTTATTATTCATTATGGAATGCTTCTCCTGAAGTATAGCCGACTATAGCCTTTAGTTGGTCTTGCTGCGTTTGAAATTAGTGAAAAAAATTTTATTTCTAAAATGATAGCCTTTTAAGTTAGGCTTATTTAATTAGCTGCCATGAGCTTCTATTTTTATCTTCCCCCCAAACATGTTGCTGATTGCAAGAGCACCAGAGAGAGGATCCTCTACAGAACCTTGCCCGTAGTGATTTGAATAAAAATGCCTCCCACAAGCCCACAGGGAGTGGCACTATTAGGAGGTGTGGTCTTGGGGAAGATGTAGCTTTGTTGGAGGTGTGAGACTGGATAGTCCACTAAACCTCTAAAACTGTAAGCCAGTCCCAATTAAACGTTTTCTTTTATAAGACTCACCTTGGTCGTGATATCCCTCTACAGCAATAGAAACTCTAACTAAGACACTGCTCTGTGATGGAAGGCCTTGACACCTGTGGTATTCAGAGATCAGGCCAAAGATGGGCAGTCTGGTGAGGGTGTGGCCAAAGTTCCCCCTGGAAAAGTGCACTTCCTCAGGGCTCCCAGC
This sequence comes from Montemys delectorum, assembly GCA_019843815.1. Classification (NCBI taxonomy): domain Eukaryota; kingdom Metazoa; phylum Chordata; class Mammalia; order Rodentia; family Muridae; genus Montemys; species Montemys delectorum. The sequence goes on from JADRCD010238454.1 coordinate 34,797, forward strand.
ACTCACTGCTCGTTGGCTAGAGTACTCAAGGTAGAGAAAGGCATTCTTTCACTTGCTTCTGCCTTTTAAAAAAGTAATACATAACCATTCAAATGCATAGCTATTAGAACAGGAAGAAAACTTTACAAATAAATAGAAAACTTTTATACTGCCACTAACTGGAGATAGTATCCAAAAATAGTTGTGATAATTCCTTGTAGACCCATCTTTGTATTTAAACACACACACACACATACACACATACACACATACACACACACACACACACACACACACACACACACACACGGAAGGAAGGAAAAGACAGGATCCAGAGAAATGGCTCAGTGGTTAAGCATTTGCTGCTTTTCCAGAGGACACAAGTTCAGTTCCCAGTACTGGTGTAATTTGACTAACACCCACTTCTGGACTCCACGCACCTGTAGTTACACATGTATACCCACACATAAGCATGCACATACACATAATTAAAGAGAATAAAATTCTAGACATATTGGCTTACTTAGGCAGTAAGCCAGTATGAGTTCAATGTCTGTTAGTTCAAGGCAAACCTGATCTAAATCGTGAGCTCCAGGCAGCCAGGGCTACATCATAAAACCCTGTCTCACAAAATAAATAAAACAAAAGAATTTCTTAAAAACAGAATAGCACATTGTATATTCTGCTTAGAAATTAGTTTATTGTTATATGTTAGATAGGAGTGTGGCAGAGGCTCAGGGTAGGGTGCTCGGTGGTACCTTCATGAAGGCAATCAATGAGTTCCAGAGCTGGTCACTATGGTGGTGGCTTAAGTAAGAGGTCAGGCTGAAAGGGTTTTGAGGTAGGACCAAAGAAATGTCACATGTAAAAATATATATATTTTCATTCCTCCAAACAGTGAGTGTAGTTCTGATTAAGAACCATTCCAAATTGTATCTGTTTTAAAACACAGAAACAAATTAATTTCCATTCTGGTGGATTGATCTCTGGGGTTCATGGGTATTCATTCATCTAGGACCTGAGAGTCCAGCTTGGATAAAACCAATTTGATCTTACCACCATGGAATTTACACTCCCTAGGGAGATAGACACAGGGTCCAATACATAAGAATAATTTGGTTCACGTTGTGTAAATGCTCTTTGTAACTGTGAAGGACCGAGCTGGCAGTTGACGGTGCCAGGGCTCAAGTGGAGGGGCTCAGTACTGACAGAAGTGAGCAGGAGAAGCTGTAGAAAGGGACAGTCTTCACTCACTCCACACACCCAAGGGGGATGTCTCGGCTTGGAGATCATGGCCTTCCTCCGGATACACACCCCATGAGATGTAGTCACTCTCTCTGTCCTGTCACTCAGATCTGCGGGAAGTCACAGTTGTTCTCTTTGATGTTGCAGAGTGTACTGAGGATCTTACGATGCTTTCTTTCGGGTTATTTTTCTCAGTCTCAGGATACCACTGAAGTGGGAGTAAATGGAAAATTTCTGTTAGATAAACGAGAGATGTCTGGGAGGTTATTGTATCAGTGTAATTCCACTTTCGTATGAGGTACGACTCGGGCTGGCAGTCTGGCTCAGTAGAGCATTTCCTAGCATGGTTGAGCTTTTCCATTTGAGTCTAATTCTCCCTCCTTAACCAAACCAAAACAAACAAAACAAAACAAAACAAAAAACTCCAAGTCATTGTTCCACTGCTTCTTAAATCTAGAAGAGTGGTCCTCAACCTGTGGGTCACGACCTCTTTGAGGGTCAAATATCAGCTCTCATGCTTACTAGATACTCATATTATGATTCATGACGGTAGCAAAGTTACAGTTATGAAGTAGCAACAAAATGGTTTTGTGGTTGGGTGGGGGGAGCCAGCACCACATGGGGAACTGTATTAAAGGGTTGCAGTACTAGGAAGGTTGTGAACCACTTATCTAGAAAGTTAAAAACAAGCTTTAGAAACATCTACTTGCTAGATCTTTTAATAAGTTTTGTGCATTTTCTTTCTTTCTTTCTTTTTTTTTTTTTTTTGTGCATTTTCTTAGAGATAGTGTGTCGCTCTGTAGCTCCGGCTGGCCTGGAAGTCAGTTATCTGCCAGCTTCTGTCTTCTGAGTGTTGGGATTAAAGGTCTCTGTAACATGCCTGGCCATGACTAGACCTTCTGCTCTGAGATTACTTCTTAGGTCTTGAAGGTGCCACATATTTGGGGGCCCTACCTCTAAGGACGGAAGGAAGACATGCTTGAGGCTGGTGTGGTGTCGTGAGATAAAGAAGGAAACCTCCTTTTCCCCTTCCTGTCCTGTCTGGAAACTCACAGTACAGTTTCCCCGACACAGAAGAAGATTAAGTCTCAATGATACGATAGTCCATGAACTCTTTTGTTGACATGTAAAATCACACTGAATATTGAAAGACGAGACAGGGAATTCGATCTCAGAAATTAGCCTTTTTCAAAATAACATACCATCTTCAGGACTCTGCCACGTTCAGTATTACGAATCCTAATGAATTTTTAAAAATTTCTTTCTCGACTATGGCTTAATCTTGCTTAAATGGACTTATCTAAGAATGCTTACATAATTCAAATAAATAGAAGAAACCTTCAGACGCACTTCCTATTAGTTTATGTTTTTAATATAATACCTTATTGATTCTTTGAGGATTTCATACAGTGTACCTTGACCATACTTGCTGTATTGTACCTAGATCCATCCCCACTTCCGAGGCCCTCATAACTTTGTATCTGTTTTTTTTTTTTTAATTCAGTAACCCATTAAACCACATTGGCCCACAACATTGTTTTAATTTTTAAGGAGTGTGTGTGTGTGTGTGTGTGTGTGTGTGTGTGTGTGTTTGCCTGTGTGAGTGGAGTGTCCACTGAGGCTCGAAGAGTGTTGGATCCCTGAAACCATTGAGAGCTAACCACCACGGGTACTGGAGACTGAATTCCAGTCATCTAGAAGAGCAAGCATCTTTAACCACAGAGCCTTCTCTCCAGCCCCTGATTTACACTGTGAACCATGAACACAGAATGTCTATGTACTGTCTGAAATACTTACCCCATTTTGGTTAATGCTATTCACATATCAGGCTTCTCTTGTCTCCATAGCGTATGTATGGCCTTAGGTGAGTTACACAGCTTCTCCAAGGCTCTGTATTAACTTCTATCTAATGAGGATAATGAGGTGTTATTGGCTGCCAACTCTCTGCCTGTCCTGGTACTCCATTAAATGGAAGCGACTCTGAGAATGAGTTTATTGAATGGTTGTGTTTAGCATTGTGATGAAAAGGATAGTGTGGGATATTTAGAAATCACCTAGAGATGGGACAGAAAGTCTTGGAACAACTGTATTCTATCTCCAGCTTCCCATGGCCTGACCATATGACTTAGACATTCTCTTTAACCCCTCTGGAGTCTGTATTCTTTTTGAGGCAGATTGGAAGCTTGGTTAATTGGAGCCTAAGGTCCATAGCCCCAGGCTCTCTGCTAACTGAGTTGTTCCTGGTAACGGGGTATGGTTCGTTTGATAGCTTATATTTTGTTTTGTTTCAGCCAGCTGTTTAATTGATTCAAAGGTAGGTCATTGATGTAGCCGTAACTACTTTTGCTGTTGGTGTCATGGGTGACTGGTGGTCACCAGATGTCCTGTTGGCAAGCTGGGATAGTCATTTTTTTGTTTTGAGGCTGCATGTAATTATTTATATAGTTATGAGTTCTTTCAGTTTGGTCCTAGTAAAGTTATATCACAAAACTACACAAGGATTTACTAGCAAGATAAAAATAGTAATAAATGTTTTATACAGTTGACACGCATGTTCAACATGTTTTTCAAGCCTATAAAAACAATGAACTCATTGTTCCATCCTTAAAAATATTTCCAGGTCATCTGTCTTCAAAAGAACCTTTCTACCTCTGCCTTCAAACACTTGTGCAGACTTACACTTGTACAATTCTAGTGATTTTCAGTCTCCTAACGGCCTAGCTCTGCACTTCTTAAGGAATTACATAAAAACCAGTAAAGCAGATAAATAAAAACTAAGGGGCTACAGAGAGGGCTCGGCACTTGCCAAAGCTTTGTTGTGTGTTCATGTGCGTGGGAGGACAGATTCCAGTACCCACGTGACAAGCTGACATCTGGTGTCTGACTGTAACCCTGGCCCGAAAGAAGGGTGGCGGAGAGAGGAGTACTGAGACTTGATAGCTTCTAGACTAACCAAGAAAGTGAGAAAGGTAAAAGAGAATACTGGTACCCTCTTGTGGCCAGTGTACACATGCACAACTACACACACACATGCACACACACCTTTAAAAATTGTAAAGCCTGCATTGTTTTCTTGGATGTGTGTGTGTGTGTGTGTGTGTGTGTGTGTGTGTGTGTGTAATGCCTGTTAAAATACATATACTGCTTACTGATTTTTTTCCCTTGAGAATATATTGTAGACACTCTCCATTTGTACAGTTTTTTTTCTTTTTTTTTCTTTTTTTTTTTTTTTTGTGCAAGGTGTTCCCCTGAAGGATGATAACAGTTTTTAGTTATTTAAGCAGTCTTTGTGTGATTCAGGCCCCTACCTCCAACTTCTACTTTTGCCCACAATCACTCTGAAGTGCACCTCTTCTACAGAGGAGCCTGTGAACATGTTAGTGAGTCAGTGGACTCAGCTGCTGAGTCAGAGGATATGGACCTTGGCAGTTTTGCCTGAAATAAACAAACTGTTCTTCGAGTCCGTCCATTCCCTGGGTCTGTACCCCCACTGGTGTGTAAGCAAGCTGGTTTGTTTCTTCTCAGCCACTTCTTCCTCCCGTCTGCCGTGCTATCAGTACCATGGAACCTACTGAAAAGCACCGTGTCGTTGCTGGGGAGAAGCCGATTAGATGGGTGAACATTACGGTTTATTTGTATAAATTCCAAAGAATGAATATTACACTGAAGACTGCTTCCTCAACTATGTATGTTTGCTAAATTAAATAGCTGTGCTGTTAAGTGTCTTGGAAGGTATTTTACGTTTCTTCAGAGCACAATTATACCAAGCATAGAAAATCCTTTTAATGTGAACGTGATCAACCAATTAAAGCCTTCCATGTAGAGTCATTCTCTTAATGCAGAGAACTACACCCTGTGTACTATGCAGAAGGTTTGGCTGTAACCACCTCGTCTATGTGTTCTCACATGTTGGTTTTCTTCTGTTATCTTTAGATGTTCTTTCTGAGTTTTCAGAGAAAACGGTAGTTAATAGACTGGGGCTTACTCACGATTAAGCGTCTTAGTCTTTAATTTTGATAGTTGCTACTGCTCGTGTATAGCATCAGTGTACATGTGCATATGCACACACAGCCTTCACATCCCAGAGTGGAACCCTCAATGCTTCATATAGGAGAGTAGGGTAGCTTGTGATTCCCCCCGCCCATCCCCCCCCCCCGCCTCCACATCCTGGAGTGGAACCCTCGATGCTTCATGTAGGAGAGTAGAGTAGCTTGTGATCCCCCTGCACCCCCAAAGAAACATGTTCTTTTTTCCACATTTGTCTTATTACCTAGACATGGAAAATCACAAGAGATATCATAAGTTGTTTTTGTCTTAGGCTGCAATGTAATGCATACTAAAGTAATACTGTTTCCCTCCCACACACACACACACACACATTCTACATTGAGCTGCATCCCAGCCTTTCCAAAGCCCCTCAGGGAACTTAGAAGGTTGTTTTTCATGCTAATGTACTCCTTCTAAAAATGTTTATTTTAATAGTTGACTTGGGGGAGCAGGGAAGTGGCCTTCATAAGAACAGCAGGAATTTCATGACTTTTTAAATAAATTTTTTCTCCTTATTTTGACTTTCAAATGTGGTGTCTAAAATGATGCCATCCTAGTTTGTTTGTAGAGAAAAAAGTTTGCACTTTTAACCTATTTGAAAGGTACGGAAATGATGGTGGTTGCATTATAACAATTATAGTTAACGGGTGATTAATATTAAATTGCTTGGAGTTACTTAAACACAAATATACATTTAAACATTATCAGGCAGTTGCCATTTATGTATTACTTCTTAGCGTATATATTACGTTGTAGAGAAATTGTCAGCTTGTAGCTTGAGACTTATGCTGAATTTGAAATTGTTTGATGCGTGTCCACTCGCCTCCTCTGTCTCCCAGGCAAAGTAGGATGTTGCATCAGTCAAGCAGTAGAACTTGACTTGTTGTTATCTATCTCTGGGCCCATGCCTTTGCCAATCCTGGACATCAGTGACTCCTTTACACTAAGGGAACAAAGCTTTTTGTTATTGTTGTTGAACCATAGCACCCCCTAGCATCGTAATAATTTGTGTTTTAAAAATTAAAAGGGGGCTGGAGAGATGGATCAGCATGTAAATATGCTTACCTGGCAAGCCAGGCTGCCAAAATGCCATCCCTGGAATCCCTGTAAAGGTGAACGAGAGAAGTGACCAACACACAAAGGCTGTGGCACACACAACCCTAACACATATCACACATGCACACGCTACCAAGTAAAAACTTAAAAAAATCAGGTGAGCGTTTTATGTGTATACAGTGAACCATTAAGAAACCCCTGTGTGGTGTCCGTCCGTGACTGGGGAGACCTGGGAAAGATTCTGTGGAAATTTTGGAGAATGGGAGGATTCCTCACCATTTTCGCAATAATTAATTTCCTTCATTTGTGCGGACTGTGTGGCTGTAGCTGCGTGCTGTCGTCTGTGGCTGGACCTACTGCATGAGGAAATGGCAAGGGGAGGGTGGCTGCCCACTGATGCCTAAGTGTCCCACTTGTGTGTTGCAGGTCCTTCTCCCAGCAGCTGGCCTGCTGCAGTTACAGGATGTGAAGAAGACATGCTGTGAATTTTTAGAATCCCAGCTTCACCCTGTCAACTGCTTAGGAATCCGGGCTTTTGCTGATATGCATGCATGCACAGACCTTCTGAATAAGGCCAACACGTATGCAGGCAAGTGTAACAGATCATATCAGAATCTGAGACGGTTGGGAATCAAGCCCTTGAGATCTCTGTGGCTCTGTGTCGGACTGTGGAAACTCAGGTCGGGCTTCTGGATCTGGGTGTTTTAAAACTATGCTTAGAATTTCAGAATGATAGAACTGCAAAATTGAAACATAGCCTTAAAATTCTGAATTTAGAAGCAGCTATAGGGCTAGGGGTGTAGGTGGTAGAATGCTTGCTTGCTCAGTAGGTGTAGAGCCCAGGGTTTGATTCACTAGCACCACATAAACCGGGACTGGGGATGGTCATCTGTAACCCCAACACTTGCGAGGCTAAGGAGGGAGAATCACAAGTTTAAGGTCATCTTGTATGCATAGTTCGAGGCCAGCTTGGCATACTTGAGACCTAGTCTTAAAAAATAAAACAAAATACAAATTATTGGGGCTGAATGATAAAATGGCTTCTTTATATAAATATTGGATTCCTAAGTATTCTTTGAAATGCATAGGCGTATGAGAGAATGTATGCATGTATAATTAAATTATTTTGCCTTTGTGATGTTTTATACCTTTTCCACTGTATCCATGGAAACAATTTTATGGCCTAAAAATCTTCAAAGTAAGGAAGTCTTGATGTACAGGGATAGACTGCAAAGGTGGGACCCAATTATGGCCTCTCTGTTTGTAGATGCGGGTGCCATGGTTGCATTTGGTATCAGCAGAGGGACACCTTTGGCTGCTGTGTGATCTCCTCATACCAACCATCTGCATCTATAGAGGCGAGATTGGTGTTAGGCCTTTGGATGGAGCTAAGGGTCACAGAGCTTGTGTTCTTTCTTTGAGTTTATAAACATTAAAAAAAAATGCATGTTAAAATGATCATCAGGAAGCTTCATACTGTTTTAAACCATCTTTCTGGAAACACACCTGATGGAAACTGTAATTCGCACTGCTCCATAGGAGGCACCGCCCCAGACTGGGTCTGCCCCCAAACTGCAGCCATTCTCCAGCTCCAGCTTCCAGAGTGCTGGGCTTTCGAGCGTTTGGCACCTCTCCTAGGTGACAAGCCCCTTTCATTTATTTTATGTTTTGATGTCTGGTGTTTTGCCTGCACATACACCTGTGTACTGCACGTGTGCAGGGCCCGTGAAGGTCCAATCCCCAGAAGACATGAGATGCCCTGGAACTGGAGTCACCGTCACTTGTGAGCTGCTGCAGTGTGCGTGTGGGAATCGAACCTGAGTCCCAGAAGACTGGAAGCAAGTGCTGCTTACTCACCGCTGATCCACCTCTCTAGCCCCGCCCCCTCTCTTGTGCTCCTGGAGCTCAAACCTGGGATGCTGCTGCTTAGATGCCACAGCAGCTGAGGTCGCAGGCATAAATTTTGTGTTTGTGCTTGGTCACCACTACCTTACTGACACTGCCCCCTCTCCTTTAATTCAGTGTAGCCCAGACTGGGCTTGAGCTTCTGTTCCCCACGCCCCCGGAGTCTTAGGATTTCAGATGAGAGCCACCATACCCTGCTCTGGCACTACTTTCCAAAGTAGGCCTGATAAAGCCATACGGGGCCACCTGCCGTCTTAACTGCCCATTATAAAAATCAGAGCTCCAGGAAGCTGACTTGGGGATAAGCTTTTTAAACACACGCTTAAGTCAATGGAGGTCGGTACCTAAGAGACTGATGGCCGGAAAAGGCCGGAAAACCTTTTCCATAATGTGCCGCTTTGTTGTTCTCCAGCCAAATAGAAAATGCTCCTTAGAAATGCAGTCTCCGTTAGCTGGATGCGGGGTCCGTGTTTTAAGTGATTTACGTTAGGATTGCTGGGGCAGGGCTTTTTTTTTTTTTTTAATAATGTGTATAAAGCGATCATTATTTAGCATGTCTCCCCCGAGTTGCTTCTTGTTGACTCTGCGCCTGATAAATGGTGGTTCTTAATGTGGAGGAGGGGAGCGTAGGGGGGAGTAAAGCAAGATGAATGCAGAAGATAAAAAATAGAGTGGAGACAGGGCCTTCCTTGCGCCAGAGCGGCTGGGCCTGCTCGGAGGATGAAGGCCAGCGCACCACCTACCTGTGCTCTCAGGAGGCTTGCGGATTCTTACTGTGTTTTTCTCTTATTGAAAGTCATAGATTTCTTTTGGCATACTGCAGAATCCGAAAAAAATATTCTCTCAGACTCGAAACATCTATGTAGAGTCCTTCACGATCGTATAGATTTTTTTTTTTTGAATAGAAAAAAATGACATTTTTTGTAAAAGTACACAGAAGGATGGGTTTTTTATTTTTAGTGTGCTATATTTTAATTCAGTCTCATCTTAAATATTATGTTGCTTTTATGTTTGCTTTGAAAGTTATATATTTGCTTGAGTATTTTAAGTTTATAGGTAACATTTTAAAATATCTTTTACTATGAAAACATGTAAATATACAAAAAAATAGAACAGTGCTTATAATCCGACAGGAAGAGCTCTCAACTCGTAGAGAATCTGTCAGCTGTGATCTTTTTTTCTCCCCTTTTATGCGAACTCCATAAAGAGGTATATACATAGAAAGTCAGGTTGTTTTGAGATAGTTATCATAATTTATCCTTACCTACATAGGTAGTTCAAGGCCAGCCCCAACTCCGCATGAGATCCTGTCTCAAAAGTCAAGGAAAAGAATGGGGAAGTGGTGAGATGGCTCAGTGGGTAGGGGCACTTACCATCATGGCTGATGGAATCTAAGCCCCACATGGTAGAAGTAGAGAACTGACTTCCCCAAGCTGTCCTCTGACATCCATGTGTGTGCTCAGCACCCCCATACAATCAATCAATCAATCAGTCAATAAAATATTTTTTTAAAGAGGTCACAGTAAAATCCACTAATGATATAATTGATAAGGATTAATCATAATAATAAAAATTTTAAGTGAAGAATTTACCATGAGACTTACTAGGATTGTGCCAGCTAGGGGCAGTTTTCTCTTGTTTTTTAGTTAATATGTATATTTTTAACACTTCCCAAATCAACAAGAACTTTTTTCTTAAAGCAGCTTTTGAAAGCAAGCCAGAGATACAAAGAAGCTAGAAATACAGCTCGTCAGCTTAGATATACTTTAGTAATTTTAGTGAAAAAGATACTTTAGAAATTGGATTTTAATTATAAATTGAACTATGAACTTTTTAAAGCCTTTCTTGCCTGCCTGTAGTTGAATTTCATGATCTCACGCAAAAACAAGGGGAGAAAGTCTTGGAGTCCTCACCGTATCTATACTCCACCTGACTCACCACTCTGAAGATGAGCAAGTACTTGGTTCACTTGTAACTGAACTTGGGAGTGTGGGGGGGCGGGGGACTGAAAGTATCCTTGTAGGTCTCGGGCTGCAGCCACCATTCCCCCATGAACACTCAGCCCGCAGTGCTGTCTGTGCATGCTCCTCAGCCCTGGGGCCAGTGCCCACCCTTGCCCAGGCATTGCGTCATCTCCTCCTCATGCCTCCACTAGGCTATTGTTTGAGATGTCTCAGTATTTTATATGCGCTTTCCTTTGTCTTAATGTGGATTGTGAATACGAGCAGAGGAGCTCAGACTCTGAAATGACCTTTTGGATTTTTGTCCTGCGTTTGTGGTGGCTGCTTGAGTGTGCACAGTTACTGTTATTATTCAGTGGCTGCCAGTTTTTCCTCTTCCCTAGAGAGAAATGTGAAGAATGTCTTCCCTTTGTGACAGACGCTGAGCTTGTGTTAGTCACATTAACCCGCTTATGTTTAGCCCTTAGTCGATAGTTTGTTCAGTACTTTAATATGTCTACCGATGTGTTAAAGGGTTACCCCATTCTGTGTTAATCAGTTCTTCATTGCTGTGACAGAGTACTTGAGAAGCTTTAAGGGAAGGCTCTGTTTTGGCTCAGATTCCGAAGATTCAGACCCATTGTCACCGGGCACATGTGTGATGGGGTAGGGCATGGTGGTAGAAGGGCATGGAAAAGGAAAGCGGCTCTCTTTATTTTAGACAAAAGTTGAGAGTCACAAAGGAAGGGTCTCAGGACAAGAGGACACCACACCCTTTGGGGGCTGGAGAGATGTCTCAGTGTTAAGAGACATCTTCCAGAGAACCCATATTTAATTTCCAGAATGCACATGGTGGTTTACACCCATCGGTACCTCCCTCTTCTGTCTTTCCTGGGCACCAGGAACACATATACACAGACATACATGTACGCAAAACAGCCAACCCCCCTCCCCATGACCTCCTTCCTCCAGCTAAACCATGCTTCCCTAAGGGCGCTTGGCAAATACAAATAATCACATCAGCACTGTCATGGTGTGTTCCCCCTCTGAACAGCATGGTCAGAAGCAGAAACTTTAGCACATGAGCTTTTAAGAACAAGTTTAAGCTGGGGTGATGGTGGCGCACGCCTTTAATCCCAGCACTTGGGAGGCAGAAGCAGGTGGATTTCTGAGTTCAAGGCCAGCCTGGTCTACAGAGTGAGTTCCAGGACAGCCAGGGCTATACAGAGAAACCCTGTCTCGAAAATCCAAAAAAAAGAACAAATTTAGATAGAGACTGTAACAATTGTAAAACCCAAGTTTTAGTTTTATGTTTCAAGAAAGGCTAGTAATTAAGGCCTAAATTCATAGCCATTGTAGCAATGAAAACCTCCGGCCCATTGTACAAGGAGATCTGGAAAATTGGGAGTCTGTAGAGCAAGGAAAGAACATTTGGGAAAATGCAGCGCTCTTTGAACTTTTGAAGAGGTTCATAAGAGTTGCATTAATCTTGGTCTGTCGCGCGTGGCAGACAGAAGTTATGTTGTATTATAAGAGGCAGAAATATAGAGTACCAAGAATTAATGGTTGAGGGTGGACAAATCAGTCAGCAGTTTTAGAATGCTTGTTGTGTCCTTCCAAAGGGCCAGAGTTCGTTCGATTCCCAGCACCCATGTGGCTCAGCTCACAACTGCTTGTGTGTCTAGCTCCAGGGTATCTGACTGCCTCTTCTGGCCTCCACAGGTACTAGCCCACATTTGAGCATATTCACACACATATACATAAACAAAAATATGTTTGGCCAAGTATGGTAGCGCACACCTTTTTTTTTTTTTTTTCCCAAGATAGGGTTTCTCTGTGTAGCCCTGGCTGTCCTGGAACTCACTCTGTAGACCAGGCTGGTCTCAATCTCAGAAATCTGCCTGTCTCTGCCTCCCAAGTGCTGGGATTAAAGGGCTGTGTGCCATCACTGCCTGAAAGTAGTGCACACTTTTAATCCCAGTATTTTGGAAGAAGAGGCAGGTAGATTGCTGTGAGTTTGAGGCCATCCTAGTCTACAATGAGAATTCTTTAGGCAAGCCAGGGCTAGTTTTTATATCATCAAAGAGGAGGGAGCCTCAGTTGAGAAAGTGCTTCCATAAGATCAGGCTGTAAGTAAGCCTGTAGGGCGTTTTCTTAGTAACTGACTGGGGAAGCCAGTCCGCTGTAGGTTGTCCCATCTCTAGGCTGGTGGTCCTGGGTTTTATAAGAAAGCAGGCAATCAAGCCACGTTGAACAAGCCAGTAAGCAGCACCCCTCCATGGCCTCTGCATCAGCTCCTGCCTCCAGGGTTTTTGCTCTGTTTGAGTTCCTGACCTGACTGTCTTAGATGAACTGTGAAGTGGAAGTATAAACAAAGTACACCCTTTTCTCTCCAAAGTTGCATTTGGTCATAGTGCTGCACCACAGCAATAGTAATCCTAAGTAAGACACCATGTGGGGGTGGGGACAGTAGTAATCCTAAGTAAGACACCATGTGGGGGTGGGGACAGTAGTAATCCTAAGTAAGACACCATGTAGGGGAGGGACAGTAGTAATCCTAAATCAGACACCATGTGTGTGTGGGGGGGGAAGGGACAGTAGTAATCCTAAGTAAGACACCATGTGGGGGAGGGACAGTAGTAATCCTAAGTCAGACACCATGTGGGGGGGGGGGAAGGGACAGTAGTAATCCTAAGTAAGACACCATGTGGGGGGAAGGGACAGTAGTAATCCTAAGTAAGACACCATGTGGGGGTGGGGACAGTAGTAATCCTAAGTAAGACACCATGTGGGGGTGGGGACAGTAGTAATCCTAAGTAAGACACCATGTGGGGG
>JADRCD010238454.1:47903-58966 GCA_019843815.1 Montemys delectorum
GGGGGGGGGGGGGGACAGTAGTAATCCTAAGTAAGACACCATGTGGTGGGAGGGACAGTAGTAATCCTAAGTAAGACACCATGTGGGGGTGGGGACAGTAGTAATCCTAAGTAAGACATCATGTGGGGGTGGGGACAGTAGTAATCCTAAGTAAGACACCATGTGGGGGTGGGGACAGTAGTAATCCTAAGTAAGACACCATGCGTTGTGGGGTGGTAATTTGAAGGAACTTCCAGTAGCAAGCATTCAGGGGTGACATGCCTAATAGTGAGTTATTATGGAAAAACTTGGAGATTATTCGCAAGTGTAATGCAACTTGTTTCTGATGGCTTTATAAAAAATTCCTTGTACCAGTCAATATTATGTTTCCTTTAGCACTGATGAGGAAAAAAAAAATCAAGAATCAAAAAGATTTGTAAATTCGGGCTTTGAGTTGAAGAGAAGGTGGGATGGGAGAAACACACAGCAGCATTCATATATCTTCAGGGTGAGAAAGTTCTAGGATGTGTTTTGCATCAATGTGAGCTTGTGACATTACTAACCAGTACCTTAGAAGATAGATAGTGGGACAAAGGGGTGAGGTGGAGAAGTAACCCACCGGATAAAGCACTTACAGGGCAAACGTGACAAGTTGAGTAGGACACTTGTAAGGATTATAGAGAGAATTGGCTCCATAAAGTTATGTGCTCGGTGGCATTTGCACACATGCACATGTACACACACACACACACACACACACACACACACACGCACACACACATGCATGCACACACACATATATACTCACATGCACGCATGCACACATATAAACTCACATACACACATACACACAATAATATTTTTTTTATGAGAAAGGAATAGTCAACTAATTTAGACTTGGCATCAGTAGAACCATCAAGACATGAAGGGAACACCGATGCTGAGCAGATGTCTGTGGATTGATTTCCATTTCCCTGCTGATGACTTACACTATTTTTTTTTTGTAATTCTATTGGGCATTTGTGGTCTTTTGAGATATGTCTATTAACCCTTATTTCTTAATTGTGTTATATGATGTTTAGGTTGCTCTAGATACAAACTTATTGCATATGTGATTTGGACATATTATTTCCTGTTACTTGCAAGATTTTATTAGTTACTTTTATATCTTACGCATATTATCATATATATGTCTCCCTTCTGTATGTGACTAGCATATATGACATGTGTAACATTGTATAGCTAGCATGTTACATATGCTGAGCTATGCCTCATATTGTCTTATTTAGTTGCATTTCTTAAGGCTCTGTTTATATTGTGAGCGTCCCTTTTAGCATGTATAGAACATTCCATTGCATGGCTACAATGCTTCTTGGTGAACTTTTACATAATTAAGATCAGTGTTCCTCATATGTTCAAGTCTCCAGATTTGAGCCCAGTATTGTCATCTTCTGCATACCCTGCTAGTGTGACGCAGGATAACTTGGAGTATATCACTTCCCAAGTGGCCAAGTATGTCTGTGGGAGATTTGAGAGCTACTCTCTGTGGAGCTGTCCATATGTCTTCAAACCTGCAGTGTGATACACACACACACACACACACATGCACACACGCACACACATACACACACACACTTGTATACTTACACACATGAACACTTATCATACACATTCACACACTCAAACACACACATACAGTCATATTCACATACTCGAACACACGCGCACACATACACACATATACTCACAACATACACACTCACGCAGAGGTTCACAGTAGAGGTTTGTAAGACACTTTGAGCTCCATGATTTTGTGGATTGAAGCTGGAGAGATTCACTCATATTATTCTTATTTTAGTAGTAGTAGTTGTAATGTGAGAGTCCTTCATGTCATGAGATAAGCACCAGACAAATCATTTGGATCAAGAACACGTAAAATAACAGACGGGCAGTTACCTTCCTGTCTTCCTATGGTTTCTGTTAGATGTGTTTTTATATAATGACATTGAGCAATTGCTATTATTAGATATATTGTACACACACATGTACACACACACAGACACGCACACACACACACACACACACACAAGCATGCATGCATGCACGTGCATGTCTGTGGAAATATATATGGGAAGTAGCTTGCCCTATGGTGAGAGTGTCACATAACCTTTAAGTATGGCTTCATTTTAACCAAAGCTGAGGAGAAGGCCAAGCATTTCCCTCAGAGGTGTTTTGGATGTTGCATGTTTCCACAGCAGGCTGCACAGCTCCATTTGCCCTTACATGTTTGATATCCTTTGTTTTTCCTTAACAAATAGGAAATCAACTTTTTGTCCCTAGAAATGGTAAAATTGGCTTTATTTAAAATGTTGTATTTATTGTGGGTTCTGTGTGTGTGGTGTCTGTAGGTGTGGGTGTGTGTGTGCCAGGGTATGCATGTGGAGGTCAGAGGATGACTCTGGAATAGTTTAGTTTTTCCCCTGCACTTTTATGTGGGTTCTGGCAATTAGAAGCAGGTCTTCAGATTTGTGTAAAATCACTTTTACCCAGAGCTACCTGTAAATTTCGTTTATTTGTGTGTGTATATGTGTAAGTGTATATGCCCATTTATCTGGGAGTGGGTGTGGGTATGGCGCATAGGTATATGCAGAGAAACAGAAGGCTTTCTGCCCTTCTCCCTTGCTTTCCACTTGTGCCTTTGAAGAATCTGTCCCCAAACTCAGAGCTTATATTTTCTCATCTCGACTGGAAGCCAGCTAACCCCAGCAATCCATCCACTTGTCTCCCTCCCTACCTTCGGACCTGGAGTTAGGCATTCACAGTCTGCATGGCTTGTTATGTGGGTCATTGGACCTTAAGTGATGCTCGTACGATTGTACAGCAAGCACTCTTAACTGATAAGCCATCTCTCTAGCCTCTTGCTTCACTGAAGTTCAAAGAGATTATGCATAGGTACGTTCACACAAATAGTCTTTTTTTCTTACCAAGATATGTTCTACCTGTATGCACCCTAGGCTGTATGTACCCAAGGATAACTATGGCTGAGTCCCAGCTCAAACATTGTAAGCTTACTTAAAACATTATGAGATTGTCTGTGCGCCTGTATGATTTGTTAAGAATTGTACTCCTATGTGAACTCTGTAGATGGCAACATTGTGTAGCAGTGTCAAGAGGTAGGACACTCTTGCAGGCATCCTGGGGCCCACACATGCATTGGGTCATGTGGCTCACAGGTCCACAAGACTGTCTCTGTGTGTGGTTGTGTGACTGTATATGCAAACGGGCAATGATTCCTGATAATGAATCTTATCCACTGTGGGATACTGGTCTGTTTTTCTCAGGATTCTAGTTTATAATAATAATAAAAAAAAAGATTTGTTTTGTTTTACTATTATGTTTTAGACAGGTTCTCAGGATGTAGTCATGGCATCAAACTCACCATCCCCCTTCTGCCTTCTTAGTGTCAGGATTAAATGTGCTCATCACCACACCTGGCATGAATGGCGCTGTCCCACTCAGCCTAAAGTTGGAGGATCACCACTGTGACACTAGCAAATCCCATTCAGATGAGTACAATCGGGAATATTTCATCAGTTGATAGGTGTTGTGGTATATGCCTACAACCCCAGAACATAGAAGGACATAGAAAAAGGAGGGTCAGGGGATCAAGGTCAATCCTTGGCTACATCATGAGTCTGAGGTGAGACCCTCTCTCAAACAAGCACAAAGCAAAGAGATGTTCCATT
Organism: Montemys delectorum; assembly: GCA_019843815.1. Lineage (NCBI taxonomy): Eukaryota > Metazoa > Chordata > Mammalia > Rodentia > Muridae > Montemys > Montemys delectorum. The sequence continues at coordinate 51,629 of JADRCD010238454.1, forward strand.
GCCAAGCAGTCATTGATGTACTCCTTTATTTCCAGTTTCCAGCAGTCCTTAGCAGAAGGTCACACCAAGAACTTGTTCTTCACCAAACAGTTTTTCTTTTTAATTTACCATATGAGGATTGTAAAAGAGAAAAAGGAGGCAGAACCAGACCTAGTAGCTAGTCCAGGCCCCAGCACCCAGGAGCCTGAGGTCAGTGGTTCCTGGGAGTTTGAGGCCAGCCTGGGCTACAAACTGAGACAGACTTGGTTGAGACAGTCTCTCAAAAAATAAAACAAAGAAAGTTGATGGAAGAAGGGAGAGAAGAAGGAGGGGAGGAGGCTAGACCCAAGTGTCATGAGCATGTAGCTGGTCAAGCAGAAAGCCACTGTGGCCTGGGTCAGGGATGTAAGGATATGCAAGAGCCACATTGCTTTGTGTGATCGAATCAGCTCACATGAACTGGTTTGTAGGTCAGTGCGTAGAACCATGTTGTGCTAATAACCATTGGTAAATAATATAATCAATAACTTCTAATCTATATAATTGCTGAGGTGTTGTTTTTGTTCTTTTTAACTTACCAAGACTGTTTTTGAGTGAGTAGTTTTTTTCCTGCTCATGAAAGAAACACGAGGAAAAAATATGTATATGTGTATGTGTATGTGTATATGTATGTATATCACTGCTGGCAAACTTTTTCCCAGTTGAGAAGAACTGGGAGTCCAGCAGTCTCTTATTTTGATTCAATTTTAAGTTTGTGGAAGAAACTTAGCAAAAAAAAAAAAAAAGGTTATAGACATACTTGTAGAGGTGAAAAACTGCTATGGCTGAGGGGAAGAATTTTACGTAAGTTTGTTGTGAGTTTGATAGCTGCTGTCTATTTTTCTATTTGAATTTCCAAATTGCTGCCCATAAATATTTTTAAATATATACCCTTTTGCCGAATTTTCCACAAAGTGAATTTGCTCTTCAGTGTTCCAGAATTTTTGGTATAAAGCATGTCATTATTGGGGCTGGAAATGTGAGAGTGCTTGCCTAGCATGCAGGAAGAAGCCCTGTGCCTGCACCATTGGGAACCGGGCGTGGTGGTGCATGCCTGCAGTCAGAAGCAGAGGTAGAGCCTAGTGGTCTAAAAGCTGAAGGTCATCTATGATTATCTACCAAGTTCTAGGACAGGAAGCAGGATACATGAGAATGTCTTTCTGATCCTGGGTTATTGCACTTAATAAATGCAAAAAATTTCCCATCTCTTTATGGCTAAATACAAAGATGTAGGGAAAAAGGAACCGTCACTCACTGTTGGTGGGCATATGTACTAGCAGCCACTGTGCAGATCATTATAGAGAGTCACAAGAAGCTACAGATATATCTGCCATGACCCGCTGTACCACTCCTGGGCATATTCTCAAAGGACTCCATACCTTACCAAAGGTGCTGTTCATCTGTGTTCAACCCTGCTCTCTTCATAAAAGCCAGGAATGGAATCAGCCTAGATACCCACCAGCAGATGAATAATAAATATTGAAAATGTGGTTCATACACACAGTGGAGGATTATTCAGCTACTGTAAATCACTGCGTGTGGCCTTTTATTAAATTACTATTGGGGCACGCTCTGTGCATGGTGCATATGGGGAGTCAGTTCTCTCCTTCTACCTTGTATTTGAGGCAAGGTGTTTTGTTGCTGCTGGATGTCTACTCTAGCTAGCTGGCCTGGGAGCCTTTGAGTGATTCTCCTGTCTCTACCTCCCATTGTGCCTTGGGTTTTCTGCTGTCACAGATGTGGGTTCTGGAGACCAAAGTCTGACCAAAGTCTGACTTGTACATGATGTCCCATAGGTTTGTGGGTTTTTTTGTTTTTCCTTTTCCCTTTCTTAAGACAGAGTAAGAAGAGTTTCTGTCAGCTGTTTTTCATTTTCTCAGTGCTTTTGGGTTTTGGGGCTTTTGTTTGGAGACCAGGTCTCACTATGTAGCCTCTGTGGCCTGAGTTTCAGTTGCTCCCTGATCTAGATGTGCGGCTCTATAGAATGCTAGTTTGTGATGGGACAAGATGATAGGTGTCTTTTGATGTGCTTGTTTTCCACCTTTATGTAATCTTTGAGGGAATATTTATTCAGATCTCTAGCCCATATGAAAACTGGGACTATTTTCTTCTTGTTGAGTTTTAAGAGCTCCATGTTTTGCATAACGGTCTTTTGTAAGATAAATGTTTTATAGAATTTTCTCTTGAAAATTACAACTTATCTCTTTGTTTCATAACACAGTTATTAGGGTCAAATGTTTAGTGCTAATGAAGTCGAGTGCGCTGGTTGTTACCTTCCTCTGTCCTGCTTCCTGAGCTGTGTAAGGGAAGTCATCACAGAGCTGGGACCCACTAGGTTCTCCTGACATTTTGTGCTTCTAAGGCAATTGTGTGATCCATTTTGGGTTAATTTTTTTCTTTTCATTTACAAAAGAAATTCTGTCTTCATGTTTATTTCAGTGTGATATCTTGCTTGCCTAACTCAGTCTCTGACTTTGAAAAGAACTGTGTCTGTTGGATTTTTGTAAATCCAATCATTTTGTAATTACTCCACGAGTTGCTCATTATGTTTGAAGTCATCTGGTGAGCAGCCTTTTATAAAGTGAATAGGTATTCAGGAGGTTTGTGAAAGTACACATTTTATTTTTTTTAAATATTCTAAAGAGGACGCTAATAATTTTCTTTAGGGTATCTTGCAATACATATTGAAAGGAACCTTTTATTTCACCACAGAAAAGTCTTTCAAACATACTATTGAAGTATAGGCAACTGTGAAGGCCAAGTAGGAGATAATGTATAGACTTCCTAGCACGCATTTAGCATTTGGAGGTCACAGGACTAACAGGCCCTGTTAGAATTCTCAGCCTCCTCCACACATAGCATAGCTCCTTATGCTTTATAAAATATTATCATACCATTATTATGTTAGGTATCTTTCTGAGCCTCTATAGCTGTGGAAGCCAGGGTTTAGGAGATTATATAAACACACTATATCATACAAGCTAGTACATGGTAGAGCTGAGATTCAAACTTGGTGTGCCTAAGTGGAATGACCACAGTCTTCTATTTCCAGTTCACACTTTGTGAGCGGGAGGTGGGCTGGCAGAAAAAGCTGCTTTGTACTGGATACATCCTTTATAAGCTTTTAAATCATTAATTATGTTATAAAGTCATGCCATTATGTTGCTGCCTGAACCCCCTCAAAAATAAGCATAATCAAGGAGAGGATTTGAGTATTTTAAGAATTACCAATTTTACAGTTTTCTGGGAAGGACTTGAGGTATAAAATCAGTCATTTTGTTCCAAAATGAATTACTTATATAGAATTTAGAGCTATTGTAATCCCTTGCTTTTGTTCCATTATAATGAACTAATTTTTTTAGATGCTGCCCACGTGTTCATTTTGTTTAGTTTCCAAACAGTTTTCTCCCATCGTAATGTTCTAATGTTTTGCATACTACACTCAAGGATGTGGATTTCATACCACCACATCCATGCTTTGTGTGACCTGAGGTTTTATAGACTTAAATATGGAATGTGCCATGCTACAACCTAGCTATTTAATGTGTACTATGTTAAGCCCTAATGAGGTTCTGTCCAGTGAGAGTCCATGCAGGCAGCCTCGGTATTGGTTCTTGCCCGGAAGAGATGCCGCTGGTTCCCTTCCTCTTGGGTTCAGAGGCGTTTCCTGTTGGCTTGAGTGACGATGGCGTGGTTAACAACTTCTCTCTCTGGCTCTCCTACAGAACAACATTTTGCAGATGTCGTTCTTAGTGAAGAGTTTCTCAACCTCGGCATCGAGCAGGTGTGCAGCTTAATCTCGAGTGATAAACTCACCATTTCCTCAGAGGAGAAGGCAAGTGACACCTTAACTTTCCCCTTTGCCTCTTCTCTTTTTCTTCTTCTCGTCCCTCCACCATCTTTCTGTGGTACTGGGTAGTTTCCTGTCTTTCTTTTTCTTTGGGGGCGGTGTGTGTGTCGGGGAACGTGTAGAAAAGAGGACATGGTGTTGTCCATGTCGAGTTAGAGTCTCCCACTGGCCTGGAATTTTCCAGTAGCCTGGGCTGGCCAGCCAAGGATCTCCCTCTGCTGAGATTACGGTGATATACCACCGTGTCTAACTATTTTAACCTGGGTTCTAAGGATCCAAGTCCAGCCCTGATGCTTGCAAAGACATGACTGATATATTCCCCCAGCCCAGTGTTTCCTTACTTTATTTCATTTTTTTTTTTCATAATTTGTGCTCCTGTGTAAGTAGAAGCCTTGGGGGCCTAGAAGAAATGTACTTGACTTCTACAGCAAAAGCTTGTATATATCAAAGGATTTGAACCAAGGACCTTTGGGAGGCTGGGTTCTTTCTTCAGCTAGATGCCTATAAGTATTTGACACAAACACCAAAAAGCAAAAACTCATTAGTTTTTCTGTCTTCTACATTGAAAGACCTTTCTTTAAATTTTTAAAAATTATTATTTTTAAATATGAGTATGTGTCTATGTGAATCCTGTGTGTATGTGTGTTTGTGTACGTGTGTGTGTACAGAGGGAGACCAGAAGTGGGAGTTGGATCCCTTGGAGCTAGAGTTATAGGCAGTTGTCCACCCAAGTTGGGTGCTAGGAACTTGGCTTAGATCCTCTGTGACAGAAAGTGCTCCTGACTGCAGAGCCATTTCTCCAGTCCCTAAGAGAACTTTCTCACTGCATTAAGGTTTCAGTAGTTGTAGATTGAACATCATTGAATGTTACCATCCTTTTAAGTTGCTTTTTGAAACATATATGTCACCTCTACAGTCAACCTACTACCTCCCTCCCCTCCTTCCCTTCCTCCCTCCCTCCCCTCCTCCCCACTTCCCTCCCTCCCTCCCTTCCTTCCATGCACTTGCTTTGCACTGATGCCACATTCCTGAACCTTTTTTTTTTTTTAAGATTTATTTATTACTATATGTAAGTACACTGTTGCTGTCTTCAGACACACCAGAAGAGGGTGTCAGATATCATTACAGATGGTTGTGAGCCACCATGTGGTTGTTGGGATTTGAACTCAGGACCTTTGGAAGAACAGTCGGTGTTCTTAACCACTGAGTCATCTCACCAGCCCATTCCTGAACCTTTTATATGGTTGGAGACGTAAGCTTCTCCCAACTATTTTCTCTGGGCAGTTTGTAGCTCGTGGGAGACAAATGCCTACAGAGCTAGGCATGATGGTATACAACTCTATTCCTAGCATTTGGGAGCAGAGGCAGGAGGATCTTTGTGGGTTCAAAGCCAGCCTAGTCTACATAGCCCCAGCACAGTCACGGCCACCTGGCTGTTGAGACACCCTGTCTCAAAACAACAAAACCAAAACAACTGCAATGAGTAGAAGCTCACCTTTGGAAGTCACAGAGGGACTTCTTCTGTACACGCTCTGTTATTTGCATAGATTAACTGTGGACCGTTATTGCACAATGGTGTGAGTCCTCGGAGACAGCACTTACTGAGGGAGCAGCGGCAGAGCTAGCTCTCATGGTGATGGTGAACTGGAGCCCTCCTGTGGCATGGAGGCCAAATTGGAAAAAGAGGTTATAGCCAGGAACAGGAGAACCTGATGTAGGGCAGTGGAAGCAGGGACGTGGAGCTGACAGAATGGAGCTGCGGTGGATAGAATTGACAGACTTCCAGGTCCTCATCTCTCTATTGTTGGCACCTGGTGTACAGAAGAATTTAATAAGTGCTGGTTGACAGGATAAATTAAAGGTGATAATTAGAATGCACACTATTTTTAGTTTCGTGCTGTATCAAAATAACCTGTTTTTGTTTCAAGTAACCCATTTGCATATTGCCATACATATCCTCAACCTTTTAAAGATTATCAGGAAGTATCTCCATCAGTCTGGGAGGAGGTTATGTAGAAAGACGCCACCTCTCTCTGAGCATATTAGTTCTCTCGGAGGAATGTGCTGTATAATGATACTCTTTCTGTTAAGCTTGTAAAGATGTTCATAATACGACATTTAAATGTGTTCTGTGGGGATAAAGGAGGGTGAACCCATTTTGTAGACCATTGATTTATAAATGTAGGCTCCAAAATGTGTTAATAAAACTAAAGAGAATTTCAAAGATGAGTTATTTATAAGGGGCCGTTTATTTGTTGGTTCTGCATTGCTATGACCACAACACTTGACAGAAGCAACATGAAGAAGGGAAGATTTGTTTTGTATAGTGGCTTCAGAGCGATCAGGCTCTCAACAGGGGAACATGGCAGGGCAACACTTTTCTGTCGTGGGGGCTGGGAAGCAGAGAAAAGGAGACACTGGCACCCTGCTGGATTTCTCCTTACTGAAGCTGCCCCCCCCCCGCCCCCCATGCAAAGATGTCACCTGCATTTAAGATGGGTGGTTCCCCCTACACCCAGGTTGGTGTTTTTTTGTTTTGTTTTGTTTCCTTTTGTTTTTTGTTTTTTCCTCTGTTTGTGAAAGCACCTTTATAAGTACTCCCAGGAAAGATTCTAAAGCCAGCCACATAAACGGTGATTAATCAGTTCATGATGTGGTGGTTTGATACCTATGGCCCCCATATAGACCCATATATTTGAATACTTGCTCCCCAGTTGGTGGAAATGTGGGGGGGGGGGGAGTGATTAAGAGGTGTGGCCTGGTTGGAGGAGGCATGTCCCTGGAGGTGGGCTTCCAGACTTCAAGGGCCGTTCCCAGTTAGTCCTCTCTGCCTCCTGCTTGGGGATGGAGATATGATCTCTTGGCTGACAACTGCTCTAGCACCGTGCTTCCCTGCCTGCCTGCCTGCTGCTATGGTCCCTGATGTCACGGTCTTGAACCCTAACCCTCTGGAACAGTGAGCCTCAAACTAAATGTTTTCTTTTATAAGTTGCCTTGGCCATGGAGTTTTTGTGATGGCAGTAGAGAAGAAACTAAGCCACTTTGTTTGAGGGTGTCCCTGTGCTTTATTATTGTGGGTGGTTGATTCTAAAGGAGCGGAAGTCTGTAATGAGAACTAAGTGCACAGCGAAGGAAGACGTGGATATCATTTATCACTGCTACCACCCAAGTTCAGTAAGATTTATGATGAGCTTAGTGAAGTGCCTAGGAAATACAAAACGAAAAGTGATTATCGAGCAAGCCAAGGTGCTTAATGGAGTACTTACTAAGCTTTACATATCAAAAGAAAGACAAAAGAATGGAGAAACCACCTCTGTGTATTGCAAGCCAGGACTTGAGAAGGTTTGCTCCATAGAGTTCAAGTGTTGGCAATGCTGTATGCACAAATTGTAGATGTGCACAAGTAGACGCACGGAACCCATCTACTATTTGGCACAGGGCTCATTTTTTCTTTCTCCCTTTAAGGTATT
>JADRCD010238456.1:0-41030 GCA_019843815.1 Montemys delectorum
GGCCAGCATGGTGAGTGGGTTCAGGGACCGGGTTGGAGGGGTGGCAGTGGGCCTCAGAGCAGCTGAGCCATCTCTTCTCCCTGGGGCGGGGAGAGGCGCGTGCGAGCCTGGCCGGTGACACATGCGTGCAGGGTGTGCAACCGGCTATAAGCTCCCATCGCCCCCACCCCCACTGGACGTCTCGAGTCTGGGAGGAAGGACCTTGGAAGCGCCACGGATACGACCCCCTGCCTTAATGTTGGCTATGCTCCTTGTGCAGCAAGTCGTGATTACCAGTATCATTTATTTATTGATGGCATACTGTGTGCCATTTCCTCTGCTAAGTGAGTGGTATGCATTTTGTTATAACAACCCCCTCATTGGAAATGGGGAGACTGAGGCAAGAAGCAGTTAATTACTCTGCCCAAGGTCAGTCGACTCTTTGGGACAGTGGCACTATTTGAACATAGGCATTTTGTTATAGAACTGGCTGGATTTTTGGAGAACATCCATCCAGGGGTAGGTTTGCATTTGCAGAAATCTAGAGTAGGATTTGTAGAAATTACTGATACAGAAGATGGCAGAGTCAGCAGTGGGGTCCTTGGACATCTTGGTTGCTGTTCGTTCTGCTTTCTGCTCTGGCCTTTTCCCTGGGAAACTATGCATACTTTCAGGTCCCACTAAAAAACCTCTTTGAAAGGAAGATACCTCCCCTCTTGTAGGCACTCTAGTCTTTCCATTCTCCTTGGGGTTTGTGTACTCAGAGCAGTTGGTTGAACAATTGTCGTTTGCCATTTTAATTGTTTCTGAGCCTTATCTCCCCATCACAGTGGGCAAGGTGAAGTTAGTCCTCTGATTGATTATCTGCCTCAGTTTGGCGTCTAGCCCATGATGAGTGAGTGAGTGTCCAGCCTGGGTTTGAGCACTGTTCCCCTCAGTGCCTGGTGGATTAGTGGTGTATTGGAGATGTGGCTGGCACAGCTTTTTAATGCACACACCAGACCAGACTGTCAAACTCTTGAGGAGTGAGTGTGGGGTACATAAAGTCCTGGTTAATAGAAAGAGGGTCTAAGGCACTCACTTTGTCCTGGATTTACAAACAAGCTGGGTAAAATATACCAGTAAAGCTGAGAGGCATGGTGTCAATTTGTATAATATATGGTGTATATGTTTATATACATACTATAAAAGGTGGCAAATTTGTTTCCACCTTTTCCTCATCTACACAATGTACAGACAAGAATTTTCTAAAAATAATTCAAAGATATGGCACATACATAAATTCTCATTCCTTCATTAATTTATGAAATGTTTGAATTAAATCCCCCTCCTCCCCAGACAGAATCTCCTTGTGTAGCTCTCTCTGGCTATTCTGGACTCAGTTCATAGACCCTGTCTCTGTCTCCTAAGTGCTGGGATTAAAGGTGTGGGCCACTGTACCCAGCTAAAATTTTGAATTTTTAAATTGTGATAAAATATACTTAACCACTTAAACTAATTTTCAGTTCACTGACATAGACATTTCTATTGTGTAACTGTCATGGTTTACATCACCAGGGAATTTCATCTCCCCAAACTGAAACATGGTCTTGACATGGTATCCTGACATGGTACCCTAACATGGCCCCTTTAGCAGTCCCTCTCCTCTCCTCTGGCCTCCTGTGTGTCTCCCTTTCTGTTTCCTTCTAATCACTTTTTTGGTAGAAGAAGATTCTCTTTGTATGACTGGCACATTTCATTTAATGGAATGTTTTCAAGGTTCATCCATGGTGTTGGTGTGCAGAATTTCCTTGCGGTCTGAGTGCGTGCACCACTTTTGCTTGTCCACTCGTCCATCCCTCAGTGCTTAACTGGTTTTCGGTGTCCGCCTTTGTCAGTTTTGAGTAATGCTGTTGTGAGAAATCAAGTGTACAAATCTTTTGGTTAGTTTTCTTTTTTTTTCTTTTCTTTGAGACAGGGTTTTTTTTTTTTTTTTTTTTTTTTTGAGTCAGGGTTTCTCTGTATAGCCCTGGCTGTCCTGGAACTCACTCTGTAGACCAGGCTGGCCTCGAACTCAGAAATCCACCTGTCTCTGTCTCCCAAGTGCTGGGATTAAAGGTATGTGCCACTACTGCCTGGCTTGGTTAGTTTTCAATAGCCTTTATGTGCTCTACCCTAGAGAATGTAGATATGAGCTAGGCAGACAGTGTCCTGCCCTCAGGGAACTTAGAATTTTCTATACAGCAGAGCTACAAGTCATGCGCTCAGTTTCATCTAGTTGGCAGTAATTAGGGCATTACAAGCATGATTACCTTCTAGTAATTAATTGTGAAGCTGTTGATTTTTGTATGTAGACCTCAACTTAAGCATGCAGGGAATAGCTGCTGTGAGTGTGAGACTGATAGGATCTACTGTCAATATCCTAATGGTTTATCAGCAGTTGTTCCAGGGGAGGAAGGTCAAGGGATAGGGTGGTGCCATCTTTGTCTGCAAAGTCAGGAAACCATTGCCTGGCTTGTGTCTGATAGGACAAGGGCTTTTTCTTGGGGATCACAGCCTTTTACTTCAATAATTCTTTTCCTCTTCATTTTAACAACTCCATACTCTATAAGGCTTGAAGGGTAGTTGTATACTAGTCAGGCCTTTGAACTGATGAAGTTGCCCTGGTTGGCCTAGAACTCCTGTCTCTCTTGCCTGAACTTTCTGTGGGGATTATAGACCTGTGTCACCAGGCCTAGCCACATTTTGACCCTTAAGATAATTGTTGATCTAAATGTAAGTCTTTTTTAAATGAGTTGACTGGCATAACAGGTAAAAACTACTTCTCTGACCAGGTGTGGTCCCAGCTCCAAAAAGAGAAGAACAAAAAGATTGCACTTTCAGGGTAATGTTCTGCTTGCCTTGGAGGGGAGTGACTTTAGTGGGGAGATGAGTCACGCTCAGATAACTAGAGATGGTGATAAGATTGAGTGTAAAAGATTGCTGAGGTGTAAAATGCATTTGCCCAAAGAATGACTGATTGAGATTAAGGGGACTGGGAGGAGAAGGGAGGCTTCCTAGAGGGCGTGTTTGGATCTCAAGGATAAGGAAGAGAAAGGTCTTCCAAGTAAAAGTGCTTGTGAGGAATGGGCACCTGGGTACTTGGACTTTCTAGGCTTCTGAGCATTATCTACATGCAGCACAGTAATACACCATTTCTTTCATCTTTAAGACCATTTTTTTCTCCTTTCACTTTGAGATGGCCCAAAAAGTCTAAGTTGGCCTCAGACTCCCAATCCTCTCTGCCTTGGCCTCCCAAATGCAGGGATACTTGGAGTCTATCACCATGTTCAACCTGGCTAGAATATGTCATGTTAAGGAAGCATCACATAGATTGACTGTCTTATGGTCCTGACATCTGTGAAGTAGCTGGAGAGAGTGATGCATAGGTTCTTCCTCGATAGTCGGGGGAGAGTTTCTAGTACTGCTACTTTAGAATAACTGAGATTTCTTAAAGGAAAATAGGTCATCTGCTGTGGCTAGATTGCATTGGTGAGGAAACCATCAATTAACACTGTCTGTAGGATGTGTCAAGGCCTGCTCTTGAATGTACAATGGAGACCAGGCTAGCCTCAGTCTGCCTGCTTCCTGAGTGCTAGGTTTAAAAAGGTGTGTGCTGTGAGAATTGTCATTCTAGAACCTCTTAAGTGATTGCAGAATTAATCAGTGAAGAAAGGTAAAAAGCAAAATTGATTTGGAAAGCCTTTAACATGGAGACTTGGAATAAGTGCAAGCTTGAATCAGTTGGTGATTTGGATTGGTAGGTATGAAGGGTTAAAAAAGAGTTGACAGATTGGCCATGTACTGACAAAATGCTGGATTTGGCTGTGTCTGTAAGTAGGTGGGAAGCTGATTGGCACCTTGGAATACAAGGTGGACTTGAAGATTTTTAGATAATTGAACTGTCGTGTGCACATTCAAGTTATGGAGAGCTTGCTGGTAGAGAGGCGAGAGGGAGTTACTCAAGTGTAACTGCATCTCTGCTTATTTTCTTCCACTGTGGGGATTGAATTTAGAGCTTCAGGCGCATTAATTAGGCAAACACTACCATATAGTGGAGCGACACTCCACGCCTACCTCTGTTTTAGACTTCCATTTGCCATTTCTCCATTATCATTGTGTAATCCATCGCACATTGACTTATAAAGTCACTCTTAATATTTTATTGTGTCCAAGGTTCTTGAAAAGCAATTATTGTACATATTTACTGGGTACAATGTGATACTGTGCTCAGTTAGCATGTTACCTCATAATTACCATTTCTTTGTAATGAGAACATTCAAAATCCTATTCTGTAGTGATTTGAAATCAATACATCAATAAATTGTTAGTCAGCAGGCAGACTTTTGGTTTGTCAACTACTTTTTTTTTTCGTTTTTCGAGACAAGGTTTCTCTGTGTAGCCCTGGAATGTCCTGGAACTCACTCTGTAGACCAGGCTGGCCTCGAACTCAGAAATCCGCCTGCCTCTGCCTCCCAAGCGCTGGGATTAAAGGCGTGCACCACCACCGCCCGGCTGTCAACTATTTTTTAAGACCACCTATAACCATAGTGTGTTGGGTTCAATGTACATGGCTCAATGGCATGTCTGTAGTCTGAAGAGGCTGAGGCAGGAGTCTGAGTTTGAGGCCAGCTTGGGCTATATACTATTCTGTTTAAAAGCAAAAAATAAACACCATAACCTATTTTTAGTTTTTATTTTTCTCAACTACTTGTGGTCTTTGGTATCTGCTGTCTCCTTTTCTTGAAATATTTTTTTTTTTGGGGGGCTTCCTTGTCTCTGTGTCTTTGTCCATTTTATTAGAAAGTACTTATTTTTGTGGCTTGTGTTTGTGTGTGGGCATGTGCATGTGAGTGCAGGTGCACTTGGAGGGCAGAGGTTTTGGATCTTCTTGGAGTTGGAGGTGTGGAGGTTGTGAGCAACTCAATATGGATGTTGAGAATCAGGTCCTCTGGAAGAGTGGTGAATGCTCTTAACTGCCTAGCCATCTCTCCAGCTTTTTTTTTTTGTTTGTTTGTTTGTTTTTTCGAGACAGGGTTTCTCTGTGTAACCCTGGCTGTCCTGGAACTCACTCTGTAGATCAGGCTCGCCTTGAACTCAGAAATCCGCCTGCCTCCGCCTGCCAAGTGCTGGGATTAAAGGTGTGCGCCACCGCCACCTGGCCATCTCTCCAGCTTTGCTATTAGTTTCTTGATTTAGTCTCCCTTGATTTTTTTCTGCCTATGGCTGCAGTTATGACCTGTGTACTCACAGAAACTAAACCTTCTTTGACCATGGATGTGCACCTTAGTGTGCTGTGGGCATTATAATATCTAACCCATATCTGCCATCTTTCCCTCAGGGTAATGCTCTTTCCCCATGGCCTAGTTCTCTTAATGATGACCTCATTCATCCACTGTGCACACTTAATGTTGAGTCATACTTAACTTCCTCTTCTGCTGTACCTGTTGATGGTATTGCCAATATGTTTGTGTCCCAATTCTGGCTTTCTCATCTTGTTTGGTTGGGTCAGGCTCTCAGTCTCTTTTTTTTTTAAAGATTGATTTATTTATTATATCTAAGTACACTGTAGCTGTCTTCAGACACTCCAGAAGAGGGCGTCAGATCTTGTTATGGATGGTTGTGAGCCACCATGTGGTTGCTGGGATTTGAACTCAGGACCTTCAGAAGAGCAGTTGGTGCTCTTAACCACTGAGCCATCTCTCCAGCCCTGTTTTTTGTTTATTGTTTTGTTTTTAAAGATAGGAACTTTGTGTGGATTCAAACTGTGCATCCTCATGCATGAGTGCTAGGATTACAGGTGCTCACTGCCACACCAGCTGTGTGATGGTTAGGGTTAAATTGGCAACTTGTCACACTTCAGAGTCACCTGGGAAGGTCTCTGGACAAATCAGAAGAAACCTGAGATTTTTTAGAACAAGTGGACATGTCTGAGGGGTGATTGTCTTGGTTGTGTGAGTTGATGTGGGAAGCCCAGCCTGCTGTGCTGTTCCCAGGTGAGTCCTCCACTGTATTAGAGAAAGGGAACTGAGCAAAAGGAGCATGGGTGCATTCATTTTTTTCCCTTCTTGACTGTGTGCGTGACTAACTGCTTTGTGCTTCTGTCTTGACTTCTCTGAATTAGAAACCAAATAACCTGATGGTTTCAGTCAGGTATTTTCATCATAGCAACAGAAATGAAGTAGGATAGGCTGCTTCAGCTTCTAGGTTCTCCTTCCGTCAGTCTGCTGAAATGCATTTTGCTATAATTCCTCAGAGAGCTAATACATAAGGTGCCACTTGACATATTTCAGAGCAGAGCTGAGGGGAGGTTCCCCAGGTCCTTAGTTAGGCAGGGTGGTTGGAAGCACATGGGCTCTGCATTGATTCCCACAGGGAGTTTGACTTTAGACTTCTCAGTAGGGGATAGGATGATGTATTAGATGCTAAAAGTGATGGACCTAGAATGTCTTTTACACTTCACAAATCATACCTCATTCTCTCCTCACAGCCTCCCACAGTCAGTCCCAGAACCCTTGGCATACTTTGGCCTTTCCTTCCTTCTCTCTCCTGCTGCTTCTGCTTCTCTTTGTCGTTTTCATTTTTTTTTTTTTTTCAGGTAAGACCATGATCAGTATCACCATAAAGTATCACCTTTTTGAAGTTTTCTAGGCCTTCAGTTTAATATGTCACCTTTGATTATAGTGGGCTTTTTGCTTTTGTTACTTTCCTTTAATATGTAATAATTAAAAGGCTGCAGCCTTGTAGTAAGTGTCAAACAGTTCAGAAGGTTGGAGATGAGCCTCCTTGCCCACTCCTTTGCTGTTGCTGTGTCTAGTAAGATCCAGTATATTTGGATACTTGAGTGAGGAGTGGTAATTTGTAAGCTTTTGTCCTGGGTATGTGGACATGTGCAGCACATGAGTGAGGGGAGTTAGAACTAGTGCACTGTGGATCATGTGCTAAAGTACAGGCAACCGGAGCGAGGGTAGAAAGGGAAGGGGACAAGTTTAGAGGAAGAGAATAGCTTATTTCTTAGTTACATCTGGTGATAGCCATGTGTAGGGGCACTAACTACTACTATTGCCTCCTCATTTACTCTCTCTGTCTTTGTTCTGTGTAACTATTACTGTTCCCAATTTACAGTTGAGAAAGATAAGGACATTGGCTCAGGGAGAGTTAGGTTAATAGCTTGTCTACAGTTACATGGTGATTGACAGAGCCAGGTTTCAGAGCTGGTTCCAACCCCCACAGCCATGCTGTACACAAGATTACTAGATTTCTATAGTACACATTTACCGAAAATGTAGACTGTTCTAGAAAAATAGTGCATCTTGTCAGCTGAACTTAAAACCTGAGAACATTCTCTCCATAGTGGACAGGTTGAGATGGTCAAATCTTCCAGCATTCTGTCTCTGCTTATTCTATAACGGATGGGATTGAGGGAGTATAAGCACTGAGGACCCCATGGTACACATAATGAATGTTCACAGGGAGGGACATTTGCTTGCCTTCAAGTTTTGGTTCAGATAAGCTTATTAGGCTTAGCATGTACATTAGTAGTTTGCCTCCTCTCCCTCCCTACCTCTTCCTTTTTTGAGACAAGGTCTATAGGCCCAGTTAGCCTGGAATTCACTGTTGCCCCAGCTGGCTTTAAACTTAGATCAGTTCTCCTGCCCTCACCTCTCAGTGCCACTGTGCTGGATTTAGTAGGCTCATTTTCACAATTAACAGTGAATAGCAGCCCCGGTGCAAGACTCTAGCAGAAGGTAGCCAAGGGGTGTATTATGAGTTGAGTGAAGGTAGAACAAAAGATCAGTGCTTTGCAAATTGCCTAACCAGTCGTGGGAAGCTTTCTCCCTCGTTTAGTTGGGGCTTACAGTTTCAGAGGGTTAGTCCATGGCATGGTGCTGGAGCAATAGCTGAGCAATTAGTTTACTCCCCAGTCCACAGGCACTGGGCAGAGAGAAAGTGAGACAGGGGCTGGTGTGAGCCTCTAAAACCTGGGCGTCCACCCCCAGTAACACACCTCCTTCACCAAGGCCACACCTCCTAAGTCCTTCTCAAACAGTTCCACCAACTGCTGACGAAGCATTCAAACATAAGGGTCTATGGGGGCCATTCTCTCATCCAAACCACCACTTCTCTCTTTTCTTTCTTCTATTAGTGTCAGTTGCATACATTCCTTAAAGTGAACACATGCTCATTAATACAAAACTCCAGGAAGTATCAAAGGAAGTACAAAGAAGGTAGCAAAAAAGGAGAGTAAGTACCTAAAATCAGTACTTTTGTTTAAAAAGTAGTAGTGATAATTTTCTCTCTTATTTTCTGTGCTTGTCTTTTCTTCCTATGTAGGGTGCATGTGTGCCCATGCATATGGTAGGCAGAGGACAACGTTGAGCACTGTTCTCAGGTACCCTTCTCCCACTTACTGTTTTGGAACTTATCTTGGCCAGGTCTGCTGTCTTGCTATTAGGGACCACTTGTCTGCTTCCCCAACATTGTAATTACATGAGTGTGCTACAAGCATGCCTTGCTTGTATGCCTGTGTGTTCTAAGAATTGAACTCAGGTCTTCTAAATAAGCTATCTTCCCAACCTCCTGTTTTGATTTTTTTTTTAAGGAAAACACTTTGCAGTCTGGGTCCTTTATTTTTCCTTTGTACATTAGGCCATGGATTCGTATGGAATGGGCTCCAACAGCTCAGGCTCTTTTCCGTTGGTCCTCACAGAGTGCGCTTCTCTGGGTGCTGTGGGCTGACGCTTCAGCAGAACCCAGGTGCCCTTCTCCTTGGCTTCCTTTTTCTTCTGATCGTTCTCCTTCGCCCGCTTCAGGAAGCTGTCTCTGCTCTTTGAGTGCTTGATGTGCTCAATCCGCACATTGATCCTCTTGGCCAGAATCTTGCCCTTAACTTGCTTGTTTACAATGATGCCCTCAGCATGCTGGGTGACATTGTAGACTCTTGCGGTTTTGCCGTGGTAACACTTATGGGGCATTCCTTTTTGAACAGTACCCACTCCCTTGACGTCTACAATATCACCCTTCTTGTAGATCCGCATGTATGTGGCCAAAGGAATAACTCCATGTTTCCTAAAAGACCTAGAGAACGTATACCGGGTGCCTCTCCTCTTTCCCTTTGTGTTCGTCATTTTGGCGAGTTACTGGAAGATGGCTGAAAGCTTGATTTTTTTTTTTTTTTTTTTTTAATAGTATAGAATAGAGTTTAAGGGCATGGGGAGGGGAGTTAAGAGGGTAGTAGAGACAGAGAAAGGAAGAGAAGAGAAGAGAAGAGAAGAAAGACATGAAGTGGAGAGTAGCTGCCGGCTATGAGCATGTGGAGAGAAGGGGAGAAGGGAATGGAGAGAAGGCAGGAGCAGGAAGGGAAGGACAAGAGCAAGAGCAACCTCCTGTTTTTGAGACAAAGCCTTATTGATGTGTTGGAATGGCGGGTCGCGTCAGAACATACCACACTCTAGGCCCAAACAGTTTCACGTGTAAGAGGTTTAATTGAGAGGGAGGGGGGGCAGTAGCGCGGAAAGAGGAGGGGGAGAGAGAGAGAAAGATGGAGGAATGTTCCCTGTGTATATATATGGGTTGTGACTTAACGGCCACAGGTAAAGGTGGGAGAATGGATTCTGGGAATATAGTGGCTGTTGCCCTGGCAATAGGTCTGTGGACCCGCCCATGCATCGTCACAGGCTTTGGATGTCCTGATGCTAACACTTATTATGTATATAGTTCAGGCTGGCTTTCAGCTAAGCCTCCTGCCTTGTCCCTCATGCCATTATCATATGAGTACATTACCATGACTAGATATGTTGACTTTTGGGGGAGGGCATTATAATAGTTAAAAGATACTGCCACTTGGGTTAAAAAACAACCCTTTATTTTGAAACAATTGTGTGCTCACAGGAAGTTGCAAAACCGGTGCAAAAAAAAAAAAAAAAAAAAAAAAAAAAAAAAACACCCTGTGTACTTGACCAGGTGCCCAGGTCATGTCCAAACCAGGAAATTAACATTTGATGTTTACTAGTTATTATTGTGTATTTGTATGTTTGTTTACTTATATATTCATAAATGTGCAAGTGTATACATTTTATATATATGTGATTGTGCAGAGTCCAGAGGCTGATGCTGGGTATCTTCCTTAATTGCTCCCAAACCTTATTTTTTGAGACAGCATGCACCTCTCATTGAATCTAGAGCTCACGTATTAGGCTAGTCTGGCTGGCCGGTGGATTCCAGGGATGCTCTTGTTTCTATCTCCCATGTTGAAATTAAACATGCACATTGCTGTATCTAGTGTAGTGATTTGAGTGAGAATGGCCTCCATAGGCTCATATTTGAATCTTTGGTTCCTAATTTATAGACTATTTAAGAAGGATTAGGAGGTGTGGTCTTGTTGGAGGAGATGTGTCACTGAAGGTGGGCTTTGAGATTTCAAAAGACCAGGCCCACTCTTGGTCTCTTTCTGTGCCCCCCCCCCCCCCCCCCACCCCCGTTTATGGATCAGATGTAAGCTCTTTTGTCAGCAGCACCATGCCTGCCTTCCAAGTGCCCTCCTGTCTGCTATGATGATCATGGACTCACCCTCTGAAACTATGAGCTAGCCCCCAATTAAAGTTTTCTTTTAAAAGTTGCCTTGAGCCGGCCGGTGGTGGCACACGCCTTTGATCCCAGCACCTGGGAAGCAGAGGCAGGCAGATATCTGAGTTCGAGGCCAGCCTGGTCTACAGAGTGAGTTCCAGGACAGCCAGGGCTTCTTAAAAGAGATGGTATGCAGTTTGGATTTCTGAACAGATATGGGAAATCTCTAGACAGAGAGTTTGGGGCATTTGGTGCAGATGGTACAGCAGGTACATGTGGAGTGGGGAGCCAGACTGTGTGTTTAGTGATGTTCACATTGGATGAATGCAAGTGTGGAATGAGGCTTTTGCTAGGCAGCGCAGATGTTCTTTGAGGGTATGACCTGGGAAGGGAGCCCTGGTCCTCTTGAATAATCAGAAAATTGTTCATCTGAGTTCTTCAGTCTGTTTAGAGGAAGAAAAATTAAGTGATTTGTTTATTTTAGGTGTTTTTTTGAAGATAATTTTAGACTTTAGAATAGTTCTAAAGTCAATGAGGATATCTGTGTGCTTTTCTACAGATACTAAAAACAAAACCAAAGCCCTGTAGGAAGCACCCTGAGTGTTGATTTGTGACCAACTCAGTTTTTGCATCATCTTCATCCTAGTACCGATAGGCAGTTGAAGTTGGTGCTGCTTATAGACTCATAATATTCCGTTACCTCTTGATTTTGCTCAGTAGTTAGTCTGATTGCAAGTTGTTTTGAACTCTAAAATATTTGATAGCTTTCTTATTTTATTTTTTAAATAATTTATTTTTATTTTATGTGCATTGGTGTTTTGCCTACATGTATATTTGTGTGAAAGTGTCAGGTCTTGGTGTTACAAACAGTTGTGAGCTGCCATGTGGGTGCCAGGAATTGAGCCAGGTCTTCTGGAAGAGCCGCCAGTGCTCTTTACCACTGAGTCATCTCTCCAGCCCTTGATAGCTATTAAAAAAAAAAAAAAAAAAAAGAAATTACTACCTGTATGTTTGCTTCTTTGTCTTGTTTTCTATTTACTTTCTAAATGGTTGTCTTTGCTCTGTAAATGCACTTTTCCCACTTAACGGTATAGTAGAAGTGGTTTTTCAGATTATTAAATGTCTCCCAAGTATTTATGATGACTATATAGCATTGCATTGTATGTATTCTTAAGCAGTTAGGATTTTTGCCA
Source organism: Montemys delectorum (assembly GCA_019843815.1). NCBI lineage: Eukaryota > Metazoa > Chordata > Mammalia > Rodentia > Muridae > Montemys > Montemys delectorum. The sequence continues at coordinate 11,757 of JADRCD010238456.1, forward strand.
TAATAAACAATGTGTGATTAATGTCTTTGCAAAAAGCCTTTTCTGAGTTCCTTTAGGACAGATTCCCAGAAAGGCTCAAGGATAGGGAGACTCCCTTCCACTCTTTCTCATAAACCTTTTATTTTGTTATAATTCTAAGTTTAATATGCACATTTTAAAGATACTTCATCTTGTCTTCCAGAAAGGTTATGGCAGCTTATTCTTCTTTCCAGCAATGTTAATAAGTATCAATGGCATTGGCAATCTTAAGAAAGTACTACTAGCAAAGGTTAGTAGCATCTTAACTGTCCCTCAGATTTGTGTTTATGTAGGAAAAGTTACTTTGGGTGAGAGTTTATTTTCTGTTATAGAAGTAGCTCTTTCTATTGTTTCGGAGATAGATCTGCCTGTAGTCTGGGCTAGCTTTCACATCATAGTCTCCCTGCCTTATCTCAAGTGCTGTCTTACAGCTATACATACCATCACGCCTGTCTTTTTTTTTTTTTTTTTGAGAGACAGGGTTTCTCTGTGTAGCCCTGGCTGTCCTGGAACTCACTCTATAGACAAGGCTGGCCTTGAACTCAGAAATCCACCTCTCTGCCTCCCAAGTGCTGGGATTAAAGGCGCGCACCATCACTGCTCGGCAATCATGCCTGTCTTAAAACTTGACATTCTAAGCCAGGCGGTGGTGGCACACGCCTTGAACTCTTAGGGCATCAGCCTCCCAAGCACATAGAACTACTTAAGTATTTTTTTTCTAAATCATATAAAAGATGATTTATAAGATTACATTTGTGCCAGTCGGTGGTACCAGTACTCAGGAGGCATAGGCAAGCAGATCTCTGTTCTCTGTGATTTGGAGAATAGCCTGGTCTACAGAGTGAGTTCCAGGACAACCAAGTTATACAGTGAAACCCTGTCTCAAAACAACAACAGAAAAGATTACATTGAATCACACCTATGCATTAGAGCTAGAAGATGAGTAATCTCTTTGGTAGCAGTCTGGAATTCTGGAGGATTGGGCATGCTACCTCAGGCTCTACCATAAGGGAGAAGTAATTTTTTGTAGTTAACCAGTAGAGGACCCATGAGTGTAGTAAGGCTTGAGACGAGGACAAAGGAGGCTTTTGAATGGAATGTCAGCACTGGTCATGTTGGGGAGAGGTAGGAACCTTGTCGATAACAACCTTAATTCTGCTCACACAGAATTCTAGTGGGCCTGTGCTGCCATTGATGCACTTTGGTTTTAACACCAGTCAGTGACTATAAATATGAAGGGGCAGGGCATGGCTCTGTGAGTAAAGATACTTGTTATTGAGCTTGACTGTCTGAGTTGGTACCTAGGAATGCATGGTGGAAGGAAGGTGGAGGGCCAATATTTTAGTATTTTCTATACTGCATAAGCTACTCTGATGTCATTATCTTGATTTGAAAGCCTTTACAGATATGACTGAGCATTAACAAAAAATATGAATATTAGAGAAGTGCTGAGTATAGTCAGAGGAATAAACTGGTAACAACTTTGGAACATTGTCTTCATAAAAGCGAGTGACAAGGCCGGGGATGTAGTGCAGTGATAGAGCACTTGCCTGGTATATGTAAGGCCTTGGATTCAGACAGATGAAATAAGATGCAAGTGTTCACATGAAGTTCACATAAAAGAAATGTGCCGGGCGGTGGTGGTGCACACCTTTAATCCCAGCACTTGGGAGGCAGAGGCAGGCAGATTTCTGGGTTCGAGGCCAGCCTGGTCTACAGAGTGAGTTCAAGGACAGCCAGGACTACACAGAGAAACCCTGTCTCGGGGGAAAAAAAAAAAAAAAGAAATGTGTGGTAAGGGAGAGATTGCTCCTAACCAACCCTTGCACATTGAGGCATACACTCCTGATTGTCTTTCATATCAGGGTGCTCTGGAAGCATGCAAGATTTCCTCAGGTTATCAGGAATGAATCAGTGGACTGGCTCTAGTCTGTCTTTTTCTACTGTCATGCATCTCTCTCAGTGGAGACACTGGTGCTCATCAAACCTGCTGGTTTGTGTAGACAGCTTCTTTCTGTGTCCATTATTTTTGTTGTGGTCTATATTTAGGGGTAGCCTTTAGAACCCCATGCTGGAGGAGCAGTTGAACATATTCTTTTGGGCCTGCTCTTCCTTTGCTCAGGAGTGATTTCTCCTTCTGACATACTAAGGAAAGCATCATATGTCAGTCCACTTCTGCCAGATCTGCAGTCCTGCATCCATGCATCACAGTCATGCCTGGCTTCATACTAGAGCTCTCACTGCTCGATGTACTTTGCATCCCTGCTGGGGCTAGAGCTAGCCCTTTTCCCTAGCCTTGGGGGTGGGTTAGTAAAACAGTTCAGAATAAGGAGGAGGAAGAGAAGGAGGAACAGGTAGACAGTACTGCCAATAAGAACATTTGACTTTGACTTGTACTTTGGATCTTGAGATAGAAAGCCACTGGGTAGATCCTAGAGGGAGAAAGGACGTGGTTATGTACCCCAGTTCACATCAGTCTGTAGACCATCTGGAGGCTTCTGCCAAAATCAGGCAGGTGCTGTTTTAGTTGTTAAAGTGTGATGTCTGGTAACAGTTTAGGATGAAACAGGTTTTACATACACAAAAGAGGCTTGCTGTTAGGACACTTGGTAATAAGAATTGAAATTCCTTGCACAGGAGCAATATTGTTGATAGTTTTTCTTGGCTGCAGAGTTGCAGTATGTTCTTACTTTGGTGATCTGCTAATGTCACATTGATTACCTGATTGCATTCAATGTGGTGCCAGCTCATTTGTCTTCAGACACTTGGAGCAGAACACTTGTGTGGAGGAACCATCACTGTGTAGGAGTTCTGGCATTCTGCTCTGTGTCTTGACTTCACTAATAACTAGGTAACTGTGGGCAAACAGCCTTTTTTTTTCCTTTTTGCTGATGCAAGATTGCACTTGCTGTTCGCTGTGGCTATTTTTTTCTGTCATAAAATTCTTAGTTCTGCCGGGCAGTGGTGGAGCACGCCTTTAATCCCAGCACTTGGGAGGCATAGGCAGACGGATTTCTGAGTTCGAGGCCAGCCTGGCAGCCTGGTCTGCTTCAGGACCAGGATAGCCAGGGCTATACAGAGAAACCCTTGTCTCGAAACACCCCCCCCCCAAAAAAATTTTTTTTTAGTCCTGTTTTAGAATTCTGATGGCCTCTGTGGGCACTGCATGCATGTGGTACACAGACGTACATACAGGTAAAACATGTATACACATGAAATAAAAATAAATAAAGCAAGTAGACAAAACACCTTGTTAGTGCTTGTTCTGGAAGCATATACACTAAAATTGGAGTAATACAGAGAATATTATGATTCCTGTGCAAGGAGGACATTGCATTCCTAGAGCATTCCATTTAAAATGATGCCTTTTTAAAGGGTCTGGAGAGCGGTTATCAGCTCTCGATGCTTTCTCTTCCTGCAGACCCCAGTTCAGTTCCAGCTCCTACACCAGATAGCTTACAATTGCTGGAAATTTCAGTCCTAGAGGATCTGACCCTCTTCTGGCCTTATGTAGGCACTCTGTGTGTGTGTGTGTGTGTGTGTGTGTGTGTGTGTATGTGTGTGTGTGTATACACAACAACAGAAACAATAGTAGTCTTCAAAAGAAAACAAAACAAAACAAAAAATCATTTCATGGGCTCAGAGCTTAGGAACACTTGCTGCTCTTGTGGAAGAACCAGGTTCAGTTCCCAGCACTCACATGGTGACTCAAAAATGCCTGTAAATTTTAGTTTCAGAGGATTTGCCACTGTCTTCCAGCCTTTGTGGGAACCAGACACATATATGTACATTTATACATGGAGGCCAAACACTTAATACACAAAAATTAAAATGAATCTTAAAAATCATCACCTTGCTAAAGCTAGGCATGCTTGTGTACACCTGTAATTCTAATACTTGAGAGGCTGATGCAGGAGGACCATGTGTTCTAGGCCAGCCTGGACTATATAAACTATGAAAACAAATCCTAGCACTAGGAAGACAGATGCAGGTGGATCTCTGAATTTGAGGCCAGCCAGGGCTATATAGTGAAACTGTCTTAAAACAAACACCCTCAAACAAATGAAATAGCCCTTGTTAATTGGAAGTTATTTCCAGCTAAGAGAGATTGCAGAGTAGTAGGTTCCAACAAGCCTTTTAACACTTCTGATGTTTGTGTTATGGTTTGCCTTTTCTCTGTCTGTCATAGGCACATGTATAGATAGATAATGACAGAGGAAGATACCTGATATCAACCTCTTGCCTCAAGAAGCATACCTGTGCATATACTTGAATACACCCATGCATCAGACACACACACCTCTGCAAGTCATCAGTAGTGTCATCAGTAGGTTCAGCTGTTTCCCCTGTAGTTCAGGGTCCAGTCTGGGTTCAGGTGTAACATTTACTTATTATGAGTCGTTAGTCCACCTTAGATTTGTTAGTATTATTTTTTTAAACATTACACCCCTACATTGGTAGCTAGTTAGTTGCTCTTGTTTTTATGTATTGTACATGGGCAGTTTTCCTAGCACAAAATGTACTGTCTTCTGTCTACAAAGATGTTTACTCTAGTTAGTCCCTATGAGGATAGAATATGCCACCTTGACTTTATCAGTCCTGCAGTGGGACCAGTGAAGCTTTCTAGCTCAGACCCTTGGCATTCTTTTTGCTTCTAGCTCAATTCTGTTTTTTTGTTTTTTGTTTTTTGAGGTTTTTTTTTTGTGGGGGGGGACAGGGTTTCTCTGTGTAGCCCTGGCTGTCCTGGAACTCACTCTGTAGACCAGGCTGACCCCGAACTCAGAAATCTGCCTGTCTCTGCCTCTCAAGTGCTGGGATTTAAGTCGTGTGCCACCACTGCCCAGCCTTCTAGCTCGATTCTGATCAGCAGTAATCTGATCTCTTCTGATCAGGAAGAGAGAGACTCATTAATGGGGCACTTTGCATAAACCTGAGAAATACTAGAGGAGTGTTTTGCCTGCTATTATCTTTGTGGAAGTTTAGTCTGAGGCTGAAGAGTAGGTTCAAATGGGCCAGAGTGTGTATTTTCATTAGAGATTAAGGATCCACACAGAGATTCTGTCTAGTCATGTCTGTAATTGTTCCCAAAGGGCAAATATAGGTGAGCTTTGAACTGTAGGCAGACATGGAGCTTTCCAAGGCAGATGAGTCTCTCTGCTCTTTGGTTCCAGGTGATGTTCATAGTGTGATGTGCAAACCTTTGTACTGGCTGCATGTTTCTGTAACTGCAACACTGTTTCTCTGCCTACTTAGAGTACATTCTCCCAGTAGCTCTTGTTCTACCCCACCCTTATCCTTGTAGCTACTCTTGTTGCTATGATCTTGAATTTGAGAAAACCCATGTAAGGAAAGAGAAGGGTTTCTTTTTGGCTCACTGAGGATGCAGAACAGTATGGTGAGGAAGGCATGGTGGCAGGAGCTTGAGGAGGCAGCTGGTCATATGGAGTCTGCAGTCAGGAATCAATGAGAGGTAAGTGCTAGTACTCAACTAGCTTTTTGCCTTTTATACTGTCTGGGACCCCAGCCCACAAAATGAATGCTACACTCATATTTGAGGTGGGCCTTCAAGTCTCAGCCTAATCTGGGGAGCCTTCACAGCCCTGGTCAGAGTCTTGTTTCTGCAGTAATTTTAGATTGTAATTGTCAGTCAACATTCACACCATACTTTCTTAAATCATAGACTGGCTAAGAGTCTAACACCACTGGTGTGCTGGCCATTCAGCTGGAGGTTTTGAGTGAATCTTTTAGTGACTCTGAGTGTGAGTGACTGTTCTGACTACTAGGGCTAGAGAGATCAACTGGTTTCATTGGCTTGCTTAGAGAGAAACACAAGATTTATAGTTCAACAAAGATGTGTTCAGTTTGAGTTTTAGAAATGAAAGTACCTGTAGGATGTAACATAGAGGCGCAGTAAGAGCTGAAGGACGGAGTTTGAAGGGCGTGTGTATCTCGGGACTAGAGCTTCCTTCCTGTTCTTTGCTACTTTCTTGCTTTTTTTTGAGCCTGATGGCATTGTAGCACTGGTGTGGGGGAGGAGCACGCTCAAATTGATTGCCATGTGTGTTACTTTAAGCTTTGGATCTTATACTACAGCCACAGACACTTTTTTTTTTTGCCTGTTTTCTATGGTTAAAAGTGTAAGGAAGGAGTGTTCATTTGAGAGTGGAGACATCTATGGTGATGGTATTATCTTTGAGAGAAAACTTTGAGACTGAATTTGTTTGCTAAGTCTGTACTTTAGAACCTTAGTGGGCAAGTAGTGTGGGGTCAGTAGCAACATCAGTGGGGCTGTGAGCCTATAGGAAGGATGTCTGTGGTCCACTGGGTACCCAAGTTGTAGCTCCCGGGAAAGGAAGCAGAAAGTTTGATGAAGGCTTCTTTTAAAGCCAAGGGTTGCCGGGGGGTGGTGGCACACCACCACCCGTCTTTAATCCCAGCACTTGGGAGGCAGAGGCAGGCAGATTTCTGAGTTCGAGTACAGCCTGGTCTATAGAGTGAGTTCTAGGACAGCCAGGGAGGGCTACACAGAGACCCTGTGTCGAAAAAAACAAAAACAAACAAAAACAAACAAACAAACAAACAAAAAACCCAAAACCCAAGGGTTATGTTGCAAAGAAGATTATTTTTTTTTAAGATTTATTTTATTTATTTTTTATGTGTATGAGTACACTGTAGCTGTACAGATGGCCATGAGCCATCATGTGTGTGGCTGCTGGGAATTGAATTCAGGACCTCTGCCGGCCCTGCTCACTCCGGGCTCACTCGCTCCGGCCTAATTCACTGTAGCTGTCTTCAGATGGACCAGAAGAGGGCGTCAGATCTCATTACAGTGGTTGTGAGCCACCATGTGGTTGCTGGGATTTGAACTTAGGACCTTCGGAAGAGCAGTCAAGTGCTCTTACCTGCTGAGCCATCTTGCCAGCCCCAAGAAGATTCTTTTAATTTCTTTTTACATTTATTTACTTATTTTGTGAACATATGTGTTTGTGTGGGTGTATATCCATCCCATGGTACACATGTGGAAGTCAGAGGGCTATTTGCAATATGTGGGCTTAAGGGATCAAGGTCAGGTAACCAGGCTTGGGCTAGGGCATTTTACCTCATGAACCATCTCTCTCCAGCTTGAGATGGTTCTTTAGAGGTCATTAGGTGAAACATTACAGATTTAGTCAAGGTTTGAGAAAACTTGGGTATTCATTTTGTCGTAGAGGCAAAGGCCTATATAGATCATCTACCATCAGGACTTCTGTTAGGCTTTGTTAAAGATATTTTTAGCAACTATTTACACATTTATTTTTCAAGAAAAGATTTGTTGTTTGTGAACAAAGATCATACTTACAGCCTTTTGATGGGAAATTAATATCACATGTGCGTCTTTGTGGGAATCATTGGTAATCCTGAAGAGATGAAGCGATAGCAGTAGTTTAGTAGCAATCTTGTTTTTTTTTTTTTTGGTTTTTTGAGACAGGGTTTCTCCGTATAGTCCTGGCTATCCTGGAACTCACTCTGTAGACCAGGCTGTCCTGGAACTCAGAAATCCCCCTGCCTCTGCCGGGATTAAAGGCGTGTGCCACCACTGCCCAGCAGCAATCTTGTTTTTAAACTCATCCAGAATTGATCTGAGAACTGTAATACTGTCTGTAACACTGACATCAGTAGCCTGATTTTGAGTCCCTACTTTATGCCTCGCATTGTGCTTATTACATGTGCTTTATATAAATGATCTCATTTAGTCCTTAGAAGGATCCAGTGTCTTAAAATTTTCACATTGGAGGCAAAGGTATCTGTTAAAAACTTGGTCAAGGTTCAGGTGTATTTGAACTAGAGCCTGGGGAACCTGATTTCATAAGATACAGTCTTTACCTAGTAATGTGGTTAGAAGTCTGCAGAACTGATTACAAGACAAAGACAAAGGGGAAAAACAAAGAGAAACAGAGAGGGGTCTAGGCTATAATCTTCGTGAGATTTTTTTTTTTTTCTCAAGACAGAGTTTCTCTGTGTAGTCTTGGCTGTCCTGGAACTCACTCTGTAGACCAGGTCGGCCTCAAACTCAGAAATCCGCCTGCCTTTGCCTCCCAAGTGCTGGGATTAAGGTGTGTGCCACCACTGCCCGGCCTTCATGAGAAATTTAATGAGGGCTGAGCTGTAAATTTTCTCTCCCACCGCAAGTCAAGATGGAAGTCCCCATGAGTGTTCAAATGTCATGATGGTTTTCTTCCAGGGAGCCTTGGGAGCTAGACAGCTTTTAAATCTGTCCCCCATCCCTGCAGATGTCTCTGCATCCCCCAGGTCCCATGCACAAGCTCCCTGGCTCTGGGTACTGAGGCTGTTCATATAGAAGCACTACTATAGGATGGTAACTATCAGACTCTGCTTTCTCATTTGTAGCTTCTATTCTCTGCACCCACAGGATCCTTCTGATCCCTTCAAATCAGGAACTGTCTTATTTACCTTTACATCTCAGGAGTATCAAGCTCATTTGCCAAGTAAATAACTTAAGTTTCTCAAGGTCAGTCTAGGTTTAAAGGCTATGTAAAGCTAGATCTAGAACCGTAGTTGAGAAGTTTGCCTTTAGGGGAGTTTATTTTGCTATGAAGAACAGATTGCATCACAGTTGGAAAAGTTGGTATCAAAGTGACCAGCTAAGAGAATCTAATTTTATAGGCAGTAAAATAGGGAGTGGTAGAAATTGTGAGGGAAGATGGTACAAAGTGAGAAAGCATTGGGAAACTGTGTGCAGGCTCAATGGAGCCAGCCATAGAAAATAGGAAAAAGTCAAAGAAAATGTCAGAGTGTGTGACCTTTCTCTCCCTTTCAAGTTTTCTTTGATGAGGTGATTCTGACTTTGGTTCCTTAGTGAGTCAGAGGCGCAGGTCTTTGAACTGCTTGCCCAGAAACAGAGGTAGACAGTAGCAGAGATCTAGGCAGGCAGCTGTGTACCAATTAACAATTCTGCAGCAGAGAATGTAGGCTTGTCTTAGATATATGCATGGCTGTCCCAGAGGAGTGATTCTGGGACAGACATAGCTTATTATCCCATTTTGCACAAAGATTTTAAGTATGTGTGTCTTTTTCTGTTGGGGTTAGCCAGGTGAGCCTTGGGGAGGCACAGGCAAATGAAACAGCAATATATGACTTTGCTGTGGTGGCTGCTTTGGATACATAGGCAATAGTGGGACTCACATGGAGACTGCAGGTCTCTCTCTCTGTAGTGAGTAGTTGTGCTAATTTTTTTTTTTTTTAAAGATTTACTTTATTTATTTTATGTGTAGTGTGTGGCTGCTGCTCTCTGGCCCCACTCCATTCGGCCTGCACCAGAAGAGGACGGCTGATCTCATTACGGGGTTGTGAGCCACCATGTGGTTGCTGGGATCTGAACTCAGGACCTTTGGAAGAGCAGTCAGTGCTCTTACCTGCTGAGCCATCTCGCCAGCCCGTAGTTGTGCTAATTGATGAAAATATAATGGTCTAAATTTTGACGATGTAGTTTGAGAACTCAAAGCACATGTACATGTTCTTAGAGATAATTTATAGCTGTTACAGCAGGTAGCAGTAACACTCAAACCAAGAGTAGAATATTCTTGGAGTTTCAAAGTAATTCTTCCCCAAAGTAACCACTCTTCTGACTGTAATAGACAACTTAGTTTTGTTTAAAAATTTTAATATAAACCAGGTTGGGCATAGTCTTACATATCTTGAGTTCCAGCACTCAGGAGGCAGAAGCAGAAAGGCAGAGAGGTAGAGATAGAGGCAGAGGCATGTGGATCTCTGAATCTGAGGCCAGCCTGGTCTACTAGAGAGTTCCAGGTTAGCCACGGTCACACAGAGAAACTCTGCCCCAGTTTGTGTTTGTGTGTGTGTGTATGTAAAACAAATTAGTGAAAGGGTGTGTTTTGACTTCTTTGATTTGTTCATTTGTATTTATGAGATCCTTTGTGGTTGCTGCAAGATTCATTCATTCATGTTGTCTTATAGTATTCTGTCATTTAAACAAACTACAACTCATTCCATTAGTGATAGACATTTGAGTTTTTGAATTTTTTTATTCTGTATAATGGCTCTGTGAATATGTATGTACATTTTATTTGATATACATGCACAAATTTCCGTTACTTATCAGAATTGCAGTTGTTAGACTTACCAGCTTTCTCAAGTGTGTATGTTCCTGGTATGCAGCCATTGATCTGGCAAATGCCTTCTTCTCAGTACTTGTCCGTAAGGACCACCAGAAGCAATTTGCTTTCAGTTGGCAAGGCCAGCAGTATACCTTTACAGTTTTGCCTTAAGGATATATTAACTCTCCTGCCCTGTGTCATAACTTAGTTAGAAGAGATCTTGATCGTTTGTTTCTTCCACAAAATATCACATTGGTGCATTATATTGATGACATTATGCTGATTGGACCAAGTGAGCAGGAAGTAGCAACCATCTTGGACTCATTGGTAACACATATGCATACCAGAAGATGGGAAATAAATCCAACCAAAATTCATCTACCTCAGTGAAATTTTTAGGAGTCCAGTGGTGTGGGGCATGCAGAAATATTCCTTCTAAGGTGAAAGATAAGTTATTGCACCTGGCCCCTCCTACCACCAAGAGAGAAGCACAACATTTAGTGGGTCTATTTGGATTCTGGAGACAGCACATTCCTCACTTGGGTGTGCTACTCAGGCCCATTTACCAAGTGACTTGGAAAGCTGCTAGCTTTGTGTGAGGCCTGGAACAGGAGAAGGCTCTTCAACAGGTCCAGGCTGCTGTGCAGGCTGCTCTACCACTTGGACCATATGATCCAGCAGACCCGATGGTACTTGAGGTGTCTGTGGCAGATAGAGATGCTGTTTGGAGCCTCTGGCAGGCCCCTGTAGGTGAATCACAGAAGAGACCCTTAGGATTTTGGAGCAAAGCTCTACCTTCATCTGCGGACAACTATTCTCCCTTTGAAAAACAGCTCTGCTATTAGGCCTTAGTGGAAACTGAACGTTTGACAATAGGACACCAAGTTACTATGTGACCTGAACTACCCATCATGAGCTGGGTGCTATCAGACCCTTCAAGTCAAAAAGTAGGACGTGCACAGGATTATTTTTTTCATTTTTAATTGCGTGCATACACATGTGTTTGCGTGTGTGTGTGTGTGTGTGTGTGTGTGTGTGTACATCTGTACAATGTATGCAAGTGCCTGAGAAGTATCAAATTACCATGCTACTGTTGTTATGGGTCATTGTGAGCACCAATGGGTGCTGGGAACTTAAGTCCTCTCAAAGAGCAGTATGTACTTTTAACCATTGAGCCATTTTTCCAGGCCCTAGACTGGCTTCAAACTTTGTGGCTAAAGATGATTTTGAACTTCCTTTTATTTTCATCTCCCTGACTGCTGGGATTATAGGCATATGCCACTGTGTCCTTTGTATGTGTGTCTGTGTGTGTTTGTGTGTGTGTTGTTGGAGATCAGCTAGGCAAACAGTTTACCAACTGAGGTGTGGCCCCAGCCTTTATTTCATTTTGAGACAAGGTCTCACTAGGTTGCCCAGGTTAGCTTCCTATCTTAACCTCTTGAGTAGTGTGGCTGATAGACTCATACCACTAGGCCTAGTTGTAGTTTAATTTTAAACTTCCCCTTCTCCCAAGTGAAATGACGTGTGAGTTCTTACTGTCTCCAAACTACTGGGGCAGAGATCTTCCTGCCTCAGCCTGTCAAGTAGCTGGATGTGTACCATTCAGCTGGCATGTAGGTAATTTGTACAGAACAGGTTGGCTTGCAAGCTATAAGATTCAGACAAGAACATTTCTTTTAGTTATAAGTGCTAGTACTATGGGAAAATTATTCATCAGATCAGTTGAGCTGTCACCACACGGCCAGCCTTCTATGCTGGCAGTATTGGAGGCACACAGCGTTGCCTGGCACTGCCTGTGTATGGCCACTGTCAGTGGTGTATGTAGTGCTATTCTTGTAATTTGGCTTATTAAGGGAGATGGCTGAAGTTCCTCTCTCTCCATAGCAGTAAATGACTGGCTGGAGGCTTCCAGACTTCTCACAGTTCAGCAGGAAACATGTTTAAAAGTGATCCTGTTGTCTTAAAAGGCTCTGCTATCTGCTAGTAAAGGAGATTTGGGGGAAGGGAAACAGGAAAAGAATTAAGAACTAACTAAAATAACAGGAGTTCTCAGGTAGATAATGCCAATGAGGGTTCAGACATAGCTTGTGGGTGTACTCAACTTTTTTGCACACTGACTGTATGGGATGGTTTTCTGTTACTTTTTTTTTTTTTTTTTTTTTTTTTTTTTTTAATGAGATCACGTCTGTAGTCTAGGTTGGCCTAGAACTTGTTTGTCGTCTTCTTGCTTCAGCCTTCTAAGTGCCACAGGAATGTGGCATTAGACTTTGCATGGGGTTTAGAATCAAGCTTACTGGTGCAAGTAGCTGTTTTCTTGCTGAGTGGAAAGGGAATGGAGATCCATGTCCAAGAGGGAACTGGGGTGCACTCACAGTCTAGTACTGTTTTTTTTCTTTTTTTTCTTTTTTTCTTTTTGAGACAGAGTTTCTCTGTGTAGCCTTGGCTATACTGGAACTTACTCTGTAGGCCTAAAACTTAAGAGATCCACCTTCCTCTGCCTCTGGAGACCTGGGATTAAGATGTGCACCACCATGCCTGACTCAAGGGCTTCACTCTTACCTGTGTGTCTTCTCAGTCTGTCCTTTGTGGATCTGCAGCAGAAGTTAAGCTTTGAGTGCCTGCCTAAGCTTTGCTCTGAGCTGTATGAACATTCATCTTCTGGCCTTTCATGTGAGATTGAAAGCTGAATGTATGCAGGACTCTTGAAGCACCTTCAGAATCCCCAAGAGGCCATGTGGCTTGCATGTCTCTCTATTAACATCTGGGTAATTATTCAAGCAAGGTGGGGCCTGTAGGCCTCCCAGGATGTTTGCTCTCCCTGTTCAGCCCAGGCCAGGACTATTAGTTTGTTTTTAGCACCATTCTATAATTGCATTTTGAATTATTTACTTTTCTTTTCCTTAACATAAATAATTAACATTATGTGACATGTATTTGTAGAATATACTAAAGCTGGATTTTAAGCAAGATGGAAATTTCTCTTGTTTTTCTGACTTGCATTGTTCATTTGAAGAATGTTGAACCAAGATGTTTTGGGAAGCAAATTACTCTTGTTGTGGATGGGAGTTGGAAGGAACTGAGGGGCAGAAACAGTCACTGATTTTTCTCAAATTCTTTTCCCAGGCATCTGAAGAAGCCTCCCTCAGGGCATTGGAAAGCCTGATGACAGAATTTTTCCATGACTGTACAACCAATGAAAGAAAGCGTGAGATAGGTAAGTGGAATTTGGGGAAGAAGGAATTGATGCCCTTGGTTGGTCAAACCTGCATATGCCCCTTGAATTCTTGGCTGCTTTGCTCTGGTTCATGCTGGTCAGGTAGGGCTTGCACACGTAGCACAGTGATTGTTTTTCATGCCTTTCAGTCAAGTGGAAAAGCCTCTGCTTTGTTTCTAATCTCAATAGTGTTGTTGACCGAGGCCCACAACCATTAATTTCAGAATAAGAACAGTTTATGAAAGTGTCAGGCTGGTCACAGTGAGGCACAGTGGAGTCTGATGAGTTCCTAGCTGGTTGGCCTTAGAGACTTCTCTTCCCCATCACCATGCCCATTCTGTGGTTTTCATGAACAAAGCTCCTCAACAGAGAACACGGAAGTATAGTAAGCACTGGCCTCAGTATGTTTGAGAACCCACTTTTTTGATTTTATATTCATTACTACAATAATGTTAATCAAACACACTAGAAGATAATTTATTCAAGTGTCACATCCTGCCTCAGAGACATGATCCACTGTGCTGCTTAAACAATGTTTCTCCTTTGAATCCTCTTGAGATAGACTACTCTGTACTCACCGTATTGTTGCTTCCCTTTCCTTAAGGTGTCCTTGTCTCAGAACCTTAAAGCCTCATTTCTGTTTCCATTGGTTTAACTCACGTTAGCCAGTTAAACTTCCTAGTCCAATCTAAGTACCACCCAAAGTCCCAAGGGGGTTGAGACTTTTCAGGTATCTAGGAGATCTTTGCTATAGCCCGTTTTTGCTAGTTTTCTTGAAGCATCATGTCATCTGATAGCTAGGTCTCCCAGTAGCCTGCACCCTACTTACCTTTCTTTTCTGAGAGAGTACACTGTACAGAAATAGAATGTGTATAGACAAAGGACTAAGAGATGGGCAGTGTCTGCCTGAGGAGGAATACTTGCTTGCTATTCTGGTTCTCTAATTACTCCTGCCTCTTTGTGACCTCCTCTTCAGTTTTATGCTACTAACGTATTTATAGTGAAAATACTAGATACAATTTTTACCAAAAAAGTTAGATCTTGCTCTGCGTTAGTCTCCTATAATCTTCCACTCTGATTCTTTAAAACTCTTTGTCATCGTAATAGAAATGCCTTTGGTTTCTCTTTGAACTTTTGACTTGCTCATCAAACTTTGCTTACACTTGTGCATTCATGAATTGAAAGTGGAACCTTGTATAAGATCTTCATGTCTGAATCAAACTTTTATGCAGACTAGGGGTATAGCTCAGTGGAACAGCATTTGCCCAGTGGGGATACTGTGAGACCAGCTGTGTCTGATACTTGTGTTTTAATGGTAGAGAAGTGGGAGCAGAATGTAGACCAGGATCTTGCTGGGATCAGGCTTAGGGATCAGCTGACTTGAGCCCAGCATGCTATTTCCAGCTATAACTCACATTCTCTGGTTTTCTTGTGTCTCTGGGTTACATAGAAGCTTAATTATCGGGCTGGAGAGATGGCTCAGCCATTAAGAGCACTGATTGCTCTTCCAAAGTTCCTGAGTTCAAATCCCAGCAACCACATGGTGGCTCACAACCATCCATAACGAGATCTGACACCCTCTTCTGGTGGGTCTGAAGACAGCTACTGTGTATTCATTTATAATAATAAATAATCTTTGGGCCTGAGCAAGCAGGGTTGACCAGAGCGAGCAGGGCCGACTGGAGCGATCAGAGGTCCTCAATTCAATTTCCAGCAACCACATGAAGGCTCACAACCATCCGTACAGCTACAGTGTACCCATATACATAAAATAAATAAAATAAGATCTTTAAAAAAAAAGGGGGGGGGGTTGGAGAGATGGCTCAGTGGTTAAGAGCGCCGACTGCTCTTCCAAAGGTCATGAGTTCAATTCCCAGCAACTACATGGTGGCTCACAACCATCAGTAATGAGATGCCCTCTTCTGGTGTGTCTGAAGACAGCTACAGTGTACTTATATATAATTAATAAATAAATCTTAAAAAAAAAAAAGAAACTTAATTATCAGGATATGCCATCATCTTTCACAGATCTTTTAAGACTTAATTTTTAAAACAATTTTATGTATATGAATGTTTTGTCTGAATGTACGTCTGTGTACTGTATGCATGGAAGAAGTCAGAAGAGGGTGTGGGATCCCCTGGAACTGGAGTTGTAGAAAGTTAGGAGCTACTGTGTGAATGTTGGGGATTGAACCCAGGTCTTCGTAGCCCTCCTTCTGTAGAAGGTTTAGTGAGACTGCTGTGTTGCACTTAGGGTTGCAGGGAGCTGGCACAAGAGTTAGCTGCAGTGTCGTCATGGTGACCTTGCACTGGCCAGGCTTGCTGGCAGGGATCATAGTTAGTGTGTGAATCAAGGTAGTTAATAATAGGCATTGTGCCCACAGGTGATGGTGGATAGCTAGGCAATTAATGCTTGCTAGTTTTGAGTTTTGGCTGATGTTGTCAGGCCTGAGAGGAAAATTACCATTTTCATTTGACTGGATACACAGTCTTGGGCTGCTCTGCTAACTCTTAGGGTTTTTGCTTTTTATTTTTACTTATTTATTTTGTGTGTGTTACTAGTTTTTAAAATATTTTTGATTGGGGCTGGAGAGATGGCTCAGTGGTTGAGAGCACTGACTGCTCTTCAAGAGGACTCAGGTTGAGTTCTCAGCACCCACATGGTAGCTCACAACTGTCCAACTGTCTGTAACTCCTGTTCTAGAGGATCCTACACTCTCACACAGATTTACAGGTAGGCAGAATACCAAAGCACATGAAATAGAAGTAAATTAAAAAAATGTAAAAAACCTATTTATTTGTTTTATGTGTGTGACTGTTTTGCTTTCATGTATATCTGTGCACCCACTTTCATGCCTGGTGCTTATGAAAGCCAAAAAAAGGTGTCAGATCCCCTGGAACTGGAGATACAGACAGTTGTGAGCTGCCATGGGGCTGCTTGGAATTCTAGTTTTCTCCTTCTGCTTCTCTAGCCTTCATGTCGAATGGGCATGTGATGTCCCTGAAGAATCATAGAACATGATGGTGTGTATTGCTTATATTTGTGGGGGCTAGGTGGTGTCATTGTACATTTTGGAAAGGACTGCTATCTCACATAGAGCTTAAATGAGAGCTTGAACAATGGGTCTGTGTTCTTAGAAGGTATCTTTAGGAAAGTTAGTGGCCTTGATTGCGGGGCCCATTGCCTGTGTTGGGTCGCCCAGTCAAGAGTATCACAGAGTCCCGTCAGGTGAGTTTGTGGTTGGCTTTTGAACTATTTGTATTGTATGAGGAGGTTGGTATGTTTTCAAAATGGTGGCAGTCTGGTCTTTGTATTAATTTCATATATTTTTATAGACTTGTTTTGTGCTGTTTAACTTTTCCAGAGGAGCTTCTTAATAACTTTGCCCAGCAAGTGGGAGCTTGGAGATTCTGCTTATATTTTCTGTCCAGCACAAGGAATGACTATGTAATGATGTACAGCTTAACGGTTTTTGAGGTAAGTTGTTGTATAATTTTATATTCCTGAAAACCACAGTGGAATTGTACACTATTGGCACCAGGTTTTCGCTGTAATGTGCAGATGACTGAGAAGCATAGGTTGACCCTCCCGTGTGGCACTTCTGTCTAGTTGCCTCATGTCTGGGGACATCTTTCTAGCTGTGACTACAAAAAGATGAGGAACATGGTTGACTTTTCTGGCCTGCTGGGTAGGTCATATTTGGTGACTTACCTTTTCCCTTTGTCATTTGAAGGACAAAGATAGCTAGCCACATTGGATGGAGAGTGGTACTTTTATTGCTACCATCTTCCAGCCATAGAAATGCTCATGCTAACTCTTGTCCAAGCTTGTCTGCTGGGCATGTCACATCAACCTCTTTGCCACTGTCCTTTCTGCTATGGTCTCAGAAGTGACTGCTTTACTCATTAACCCATTTGTTCTCTATGGGATAAGGAGTGGTATCTTGGTAATGTACCTCAGGCTGGCTTACCATCCTCCAGCCTCAGTTTCCCAAGTGATTGGATTACACATGTGTCTGGCTCGTTCACTTATATTTGAACATTACAGTTGTTTCTGTTACTGCTTGGTGGCCAGATGGCCAATAAGACATTTTGGGGACAATGATGTAATAGCAAGCTTTTAATACATATATCTTAAATTGTTCGGTAAACCCCCCAGAGATGGGATTGTTTTATCTTAAGATTATTTTTTTTTTTTTGAGACAGTTTCTCTCTTTAGTCTTGGCTGTCCTGGAACTTGCTCTGTAGAGCAGGCTGGCCTTTAAACTCAGAGTTTGCATGCCTCTGCCTTTTGAGTGCTGGGATCTAAGACATTCACTACCACCGTGCAGCTTGTCTCAAGGTTTTTTTTTTTTTAAATGGATATTTTATGTATTTACATTTCAACTGTTATCCCCTTTCCTGGTTTCCCTTCTGGAACCCCCCTATCCCCTACCCACTCAAACCTCATTGCCCTGGCATTTCCCTATACTGGGGAATCGAGCCTTCACAGGACCAAGGACCTCTCCTCCCATTGATGCCAGACAATGCCATCTTCTGCTACATATGCGGTTGGAGTCATGGGTCTCTCCATGTGTACTCTTTGGTTGGTGGTTTAGTCCCTGGGAGCTCTGGGGGAGGGGCGGTGTCTGGTTGGTTGATATTGATGTTCTTCCTATGGGGTTGCAAACCCCTTCAGACCTTTCTGTAACTCCTCCACTGGGGTCCCTGTGCTCAGTCCAATGGTTGGCGTGTCCTAAGATTTTAATATTGTGTTTATGTTTTTGCTAAATGTCCTAAACTGTTAGAGGTAGGTAGGTAGGTGTGTGTGTGTATGTGACATGTTATAGGTAATTATAGAATGAAAACTATTCATTTTGTGATAGCTTATTAATTTAAAAGATATGTATTTGTTTTTCAGAATCTAATCAATAAAATGTGGCTTGGGGTTCCATCTCAGGATAAGATGGAAATCCGTAGCTGCTTGCCCAAACTTCTCTTGGCTCACCATAAAACCTTACCTTACTTTATTCGGAACAAACTCTGCAAAGTTATTGTTGATATTGGACGCCAAGATTGGCCCATGTTCTACCATGACTTTTTCACTAACATTTTACAGGTAAGGATCTGCCTGGGGCAACTGTGTGGTAAATTGTTCGTAGAAGTGATTATATCCCTTGACTTGAGGAGTTTAATAGTTAGTCCTTGGGGCTGCAGTAGTAAGTGTTACAGGCTGGATTCATACACTGGCTGTTTTTATGTTCTTTCTGTAGATTCGCATAGTGGAGGAGGGCGTGGAGGAAGAGTAAGCTTAGTTGCTTCCTAGCACCTGTGAGGTTCTGCTCAGCAGGCCTCTGAAAGTCTTGCTCCTGATATGATGGCTGTTTCAGTGAAAGGAGGCTTCCAGTGGTTTCAGAATTGTCAGAAAATAATCACAAATTGTGAATAGCCATTCATAGGAGAATTATTGTGTAACATTTGCTGCTGAGGTTTGTGTTACACAGCCTTGGGATTGATAAGACCAAACCTGTTTTAGAATAAATTTCATCACTAAATGGTCATATGTTAGCCATCTAAAGTTTCTTTTGATTTAGTTCTACCTTGATCTATTGATAGTCAAGAGTATATTGTGATAGTTGATGGGGAATTTGCAGGTATGTTGTGGTAACTTACATGTAGACTAACCTCCAGCTCTCTGCAGGTTGTTTGTACCTTTCTAGGCCATTGGGAAAGGGAGCAATAAGGTGAAACTAACCATACTTCTCCCCACCCTGCAGTCTGTGGCTCAGCACACTCTTCTTGTAAGATTGTTCCTCAGATTTTTGAGGTCCTGAGCCAAACCTTTGGACACATTTTACCTAAGGCCAGATTAATGAGAAACAAGCTGAATTGGAAAGGGTGGCTACTTCTTCCCTGATAGGCTATGTAATAAAATTGGTTGAACCATTGCAGGTTCACTAGAAACCTAAATTTGATCTGCGGCCCAAAGGTACTTATTGTCTGCTAAGTCAGATGCAGAAGCTAAGTGTATTTAGAATTTTTAATAATATATTTAACTAATTGCCTTTCTGGATAAAAGAGCAATAAAAATGAAAAGTTACACATTTTCTCCAGTTTTTTTTCAAGTAAAGGATTGAATGGGAGCAATTTAAGAAAGTACTTTAGTTCCTTAGTTTATTTAGTTGATCCTCCACCCCCTTCTCAATTGGAGACAGAATTTTACCACTGTGCTATTTAGCCCAGAAGTTACAGAGATCTATCTGCCTCTGTCTCTGTTTCCCAAGTGCTGGACTCAAAGGTGTGTGCCACCATACCTGACTCCATTCTTACTTGTCTGACACATTCTCATGTTTTATCCTTTACTATATTTTAGCTCAAAACCAAAACAAGACAAAACAAAACCAAAAAAAACCTCAAACCGTCAACAGTAAAATTTGCTCTGAAATGTTTCCTCATTGAAATATTAGGTACTAGCTGAAGTTGTGTCTTGGGAACTGAAACTCCAAATATTTAATGAGTATAGATTAGAAATAGTTCCCATTCACTCTAAACCAGCTAGAGTAGCCGACTGAGAAAGCAGCTGCAGAGGTAGTCAGCAGTCTCCAGGAAGTGCTCTTTCTTTAAAGGAGGTGGGAAGGTTACACTGCCATATTCAGTTAATTCATTGAGCTTCAGGAAGGAAGAAGTTAAATTCAGCTTGGCTTTGGTTTGTAACCTGAGCTAGGGAACTTAGAAAGGTGGAACCTTGTCCTAGCTTTGACAGAATGAGGTCTAAGAGCATTTGGCAGAATTGGTTATTCACAACTGAAAGATTTAAGTGCTTGCTTAGGAGCTGGGGAGATGGCCAGTGGATAAGAGGACTTGTTGCCAGCGTCCGTGTGTTGGCTCATCACTATCTATAATCCAGTTTCAGAGGATTTGATTACTAGTTCTAATCTGAGAGGACGCCAGGTGCGTATGCAGTGCATAGTCCTAGTCACAGGCAAAATACTAATACACACACACACACACACACACACACACATCCCAAAATAAAAATTTTAATCCCCCTTTAAAAAAAAGTAAGTGCTCGGTTGAAAATAGAGACAGAAAAGAAAGAGGCAAAAGGAAACCAGAAATGTCCACACAGAAAGCCTTAAAAAGAGTATTTTAGCCAGAAATTACACCAAGGCAGACATTGTTTGAATGTGTTAGAAATAATAAAATTTTATATAGAATAGAGAAAATGTGGAGGGTTCTTAGAAGTTTTAGCTTTCAAGAGAAGTGTTTTTTATAGAGAGCAGCTTCTTCCCTCCCTCCCTCTTTCCCTTCCTCCCTTCTTCCCTCCCTCCTTTTTCTATTTCTTTCCCTTTTTCTTGCCTGATTGGTTCTTGGGTAGACTTGTGAATTCCCACCTATAGATTGCCAAGATTATAGTCTACTACTGGCTTTCTTGGCCTGCTTCTGAGTATAATGGAATTGCCCTTGAATTCCATTACTGAATTTAAAACATTGTTTGTATGTGAGAGGAAAAGAGGGAGGGAGGGAAAAGGATGGGAGATGGAATATGTATGGGCACACACCGCAGTGTGCTCTGTGAACAGTGTTCAGGCCCTGTTGTGGTAGCTTAATTTCCATTGTGAGTTTTGAATTTTGTCTAGTTCATCTTCTTGTGTGGCAAGTGCTTTTTTTTTTTTTTTTTTTTAAAAAAAAGAAAACAAAAACAAAAAAACAAGCCAGACAGTGGTGGCTCACACCTTTAATCTCAGCATTTGGAGGACAGAGGCAGGCGGATTTCTGAGTTCAAGGCCAGCCTGGTCTACAGAGTGAGTTCGAGGACAGCCAGGGCTATACAGAGAAACCCTGTCTCGAAAAACCAAAACTAAAACCAAAACCAAAACCAAAAAAACTCCAAAAATCAAAAACCCTTGGATGTTATCCCCTGGATGTTTTTCTTACTCTTCAGGGATGGATAGACATTTCTGTAGTCTATGAGGGGAAGAAAGCTAACTTTTTTAGGGAAAACACAGCAGGGAAGAGCCACATTTAAAGTTGCAAATGCTTGAAGAAAGGTTTAGGTGCTCTGAAAGTATTTGCCTTTTAATTGTGGCAAATACTTGTCCACCTTTGAAAAAGTAACAGCTCACTTTTAATGATCTTGTTGAAATTTTTAAGAAGAGGTAGGATGCTATAAGTAGCACCATGCTTTTGAAAGTGTTCCTTCTCCATCTCCTGCTGGAGACAATATTACATGGGATAGAAATAGTTACTTAATTTATTACATGAGTATTTGTAAAACTAACTGTAGCCAGGCATGCCTAGAATCCCAGCATCTGAGAGGCTGAAGCAGGAGGATGGCCACAAGTATGAGAATAGCTTGGGCTACCTAGAAAGTCTTAAAACTCATGACCATGGTATTTGTTTAATATCACAGTTATCTTGCTCTGCCACATGATTCTTTTCTTTTCCTTTTTAATTAAAATTTTTGAGACCACTATGTGGTCCATGTTGCCTTTAAACTCTTTTTTTGTTTTTGGTTTTTTTGAGACAGGGTTTCTCTGTATAGCCTTGGTTGTCCTGGAACTCACTCTGTAGACCCAGGCTGGCCTCGAACTCAGAAATCTGCCTGCCTCTGCCTCCCAAGTGCTGGGATTAAAGGCGCGCACCACCATTGCCCGGCCCTTAAATTTGTTTTTTAAAAATCCTATTGTCTTTTTTGGTAAGGGAATGGTGGGTGTCATAACATGTATGTGGAAGTCAGAGGGAAACTTAAAAGAGTCAGTTGTCTGCTTCTACCAGCTGGGTCCCAGTGATCAAACTTAAGATTGTCAGCCTTGGTAGCATCTCTGCCTACAGTCACCGTTCTGTCTCTTCCTTAAATTCTTGATTTGTCTGCCTTGGTCTCTGACTGCTGGGATAACAAGTGTGTGATGCCACACCTAGACTTGCCTCATGTTTAATTCTAAACTTTCTTGAAACGTGCTAAGGTCAGAAATGTTAAGATATAGAACTATGAAGTTGATTTAACTTGAATGTTGAAAAGATAGCACGAATCATCACTATCATCATCACTCGTATGTAAAATATTTGTATTACTGCCATGTGTATCACCATGGTGTCCTTGACGGGGACGTTGTGAAGAGTGAACTGTTAGATGACTATCATAGAGTGTGTTTGCACACACCTGTGTGGTAGATAGAGCCTACTCTGTACCTAGGCTGTATGGTGTGGCCTGTTGTTCCTTGCTACCGACCGACTTTGTACCACGGATCACCACACTGAATACTATAGGCAGTTGCTACACTATGTTAAGTTGTTATGTGTCTTAACCATATCTAAACATGGAGAAACTACAGGAAACCTACTAGAAGGTAGAAAACTAACTTTCTTTCTTTCTTTCTTTCTTTCTTTCTTTCTTTCTTTCTTTCTTTAAGATTTATTTATTTATATATAAGTACACTGTAGCTGTCTTTAGACACTCCAGAAGAGGGAGTCAGATCTTGTTACTGATGGTTATGAGCCACCATGTGGTTGCTGGGATTTGAACTCAGGGCAGTCGGTGCTCTTAACCATTGAGCCATCTCTAGCCCGAAGGTAGAAAATTTTCATGTCTGGTGTAATCATAAAAGACCAGTAGGTCTTTTAAGGGTATATGTGGTTCGTCTATGACAGAATTGTCTGTCAATCAGTAGATGAGTATCTCTGTAAATAACCAAAACTTGGTTGGGAATTCAGATTTATACAAAATTTGTCCTGTTTGTATAAAGACAGGGTTGTTCCCAGCTGCTTTTTAAGTTACTATTGGTCGAATTTGAGAACTTGAGAATAAAATTTGAATGGTTAGTAAAGCAAAGTTTCATAAATGATCCTCTGAATTCTTTTTCAAAACTGCTGTTTGAGGTAGTCTGTTCATTTGAGGTTCAACACTTCACAGTTGAATTTTACTAATCCTCTTTGTAACTCATTAGTTCTATTCTGCTCAGAATTTGCTTTTTCCTGTCAGTTGATCCAATCCCCGGTGACAACCCCCCTTGGGCTCATCATGTTGAAGACAACTTCGGAAGAGCTAGCTTGTCCACGTGAGGACCTTAGTGTGGCTCGGAAGGAGGAGTTGCGGAAGCTGCTGCTGGACCAGGTGCAGACCGTGCTTGGGCTCTTGACAGGTGAGTGAGTACTTTGGTGGTCCTGGAGATGGGTCCGCTGCAGATGTGCAGAGCTCAGGTCTTCTAGGTATTATTGACTTAGGGTAAATGTGGGAAGAACTTAGTTCTGGTTTCTTAGCGCTCAGGGCCACAGTCTAGTGTGTGGTAAAACCTCAGAGGAGATTTGTAACTTCATTTTCTAAGTCTTTTTTTAAATTAGTGCTCACTCTGTGTCTGATGAGGTACATATATAGGCCAGGTGGTAGGAATGTGATTCACATGCTGATAGTGTAACTTAAGTAGGTAAGTGGCAAGCTCTTTATTTAACATAATTTGAATTTAAGATTAGAAGTAGGAGTAGCAAGATGAAAAAAATTCCTCTGTAGAACAGTGAGACGAGTCATGGTGTTACCCCTGTGCCCTGGGTTGTAGTTGTATGTGGCATTCCATCCCAGTTATCTGATCAGAGTCTGACAGTGTGCAAGGGAAAGAGGAGAGGAAGCCTATTACACAGTGAGGCTGAAACCTAGCAAGAACTTTCCCAAAGACTGAGATGTGTTGTAGAAATTATTTAATTCCAACTCCATGTCTCTACCCCGTCTTTGATCATTTAGTTCCTGGATAAAAGACACACAACATTTATTAGTTACCATAAGCCTTAAACAACATAAGAGCCGGGCAGATATCTACCTTCAATGTTATTTGAATCTACGTTTTTATTGATAACCCTGAGTTATTACTGTGTGTTATTATCTGGGTGTCTCTTAATTCTAATTGACCAGCCCCAGGATCATGATTTCTTGACTCCTTGACCCATGGTGTCTTTTTTTCCTCCTTCCCCTTTTCCCATCTCTTGGTTCTCCTCCAACCCCTGAGCCTGGGAACCCTCAGCCCAGCCTTTGTCTCTTCTGCTCAGCTACTAGGCCTTTGAGGTGCCTGGAGGTCACTACTTCTTGAATCTGGAGTGGGAAGACATTAGTCCATGTTGTGCCTTTTCTATTTGGATATTCAGGAGCTTTATTTTTTTCCTTTTGTATGTCTGTTTGAGGGATTGACATTTAGTGGGTCCTTTAAAAAATTGATTAAAAGAATGGTTGCTGGTGGTGAACTTGTAGTGTGCCACACATACCCCTGCTCCCTGATTCCTTCTCTTAATCCCAGGTGGAAACTCAAGTCTCAGAGCATCTATTCATTCAAAGCACACTGAACTGATGTCAGCTGGACATTAAGTTTGTAGTCAGGGACATCTCTTGTCCACTTGCCCTGCATTTTATACCTATAAACATATAAAACAGTCTGAGAACAGGTCTAAGACAGGTGGGTGTATATGCCCACTTTAAACTGTGGCAGTTCAGGGGCTTAAGTATTTTTGAAAGTCTTTCAGCCACCTTTAATTCCAAAACATTTTTCATCACCTCAGAAAGCAACCCTGAGTCTAAAATTCTCTCCTCCGGTCCCTGGCAACCACTAATCTACTTTTTATCCATAGGGATTTGTTTGTTTTGAACCTTTCATAAAGTGTTATTATCATATCATATATCATATCATAACAAGTATTTGGAGGGGACAGTTTTTTGTTTGTTTGCTTTTAGACAAAGCCTCACTATGTAGCTCTGTCCTGCATGGAATTCACTGTGTAGACTAGGATGGCTTCAAACTCAAAGAGACCCACATTCCTTTCACCTCCCAAGTCCTGGGATTAAAGGCTTGTACCAGCACACCTGGCCTTAGGGAGGATTTTTATGAGCGGCTGTGGTGATATAGTATGCCAGGCTCTGGCAGGGTGCACAAAGGATCAAAACAGGTCCCGTGTTTTGGGAGTCGTAGTAGATGGACCATGTGGAGGTAAAACTAAGCTGTTAGGAATACTACCTCGGGCCTAGGACAGTTGAGTGGAAATGGAAAGGACAGACAGGTAGCAGTCAGTGGAAAGGGAAGGCTGAGACTTAGAAGGGAGCAGAGTGGCAGTGAGGAAGGAGGTTGGTGTGTATTGAAGACACAACAGATGGATGGGCCAGTATTGCAGAAGACTGGATAGGTACGGCTGGGAAACGGGGTGTCTAAAGGTCAGTGCCAAGACCTGTGGGCTGTGCTGCTTACTTACTGTCTTAGTTAGGGTTTCATTGCTGTGGACCACAGGACAGAGTCTAGGCTGTTTTGAGATTTTGTTTGCCAGTGCAATTAATCTAAACCTTGTTAGCCTCACACAGATTCTTCTGGCAAGGGCAAAAAGCAGCCACATTCTTTACCAAAATGTCATAAGAGTGATTTCTAAAATTCTTTGAAACCTTTTGAGCCAGGCCCCCAGTGTTCAAATCCCCCTCAGCACCAATGTCTTCTATATTCCTACTAGAATGCCCCATTAATCCCACTTACAGCATTCCACTCCTTTCCTAATCAAGAGTCCTCAAATCCACATTTCTCTAAAACAACAATAACACTCCCCAAAAACCAGACCCCCCCCCCCCCAAAAAAAAAACCCCAAAACTAAAACCAGTCAGGCCTATCACACCAATACCTCAGTCCCTGGTACTAACTAACGTCTTATTTAGGGTTTTACTGCTATGCAGAGACACCATGACCAAGGCAACTCTTAAAAAAGGACAACATTTAATTGGGGTTGGCATTCAGGTTCAGAGGTTCAGTCCATTATCATGCCAGGAGCATGGCAATATGTAGGCAGACATGGTGCTGGAGAAGGAGCTGAGAGTTCTACATCTTGAGCCAAGGCAGTAAGGAGGAGACTGACTTCTATACTAGGCAGAGCTTGAGCATAGGAGACCCAAAAGCCTGTCCCTCCAGTGACACTTTCTCCAAAAAGGTAATACCTACTTTAACAAGGCCACACCTCCTGATAGTGTCACTTCCCATGGGCCAAGTATTCAAACACATGAGTCTATGGAGACCATACCTATTCAAACCACTACACCCAGTAAGGAAGGTATTGGGATCATTGGTAGATTTGCAGGAGTAAAGAGCTGAGTTTGGGGTGTATAAATGGTTTGACCCAGGAAGCATTTGGCTATACTGATCTGTGACTAGATTCCTTACCTGCTTTCATATAACAATTGAGCTCATGTATAGAATCAAATAAGTTTTGGACAGGGAGACATTTGGTTGAAGCCACAACAGCAGACAGTTTCTCCAGTAGAGAGAGAGTAAAATAGGAGAAGAAGGTCAGTGAGGGAAGTAGAAGAATGATAAACAGTCTAAATGGTGGATGGGTAGAGGATGACAGAGACTCAGAACCAGAGAAAAGCTGAGAGAATGGCACCACATGCCAGAGAAGGGTTTGGGTAGTGTCTCAGAACACAGAGATGTTGAGGGGAGGATAAGTGAAAGTGACCCTTGGTAGACCTAGTGATCATGAGCAAAGTTGGAGAAACAGTGAGGAGAAGCCACATTGCAAGGACCAGATGGAGCAGTAGCCGTGCTGCACTGAGACAGGACTGCAAAACAGAGCTGGAGATGTGGTTGAGTGTTAAAGTTCTTGGTGCACAAATAAGGAGAATAGAGTTCAGATCCCCAGGACCCACACAAATGCTGGCTGGGTGGGGGGCCCCACACAATTGCTGGCTGGGTGGGGGGCCCCACCTGTAATTTCAGCCTCAGCTCCCAGAGCAAGTTTCCTAGGGATACCAGGAAAGAGGCTCTGCCTCAAAAGAGTAAAGTGGAAGAGCAATCAAGGAAGTTTCAGCATCAGTCTTGGGCCTTCACATGCACATACTCATATATATGTAAACATGCGCACCCTATACACAGAGAAAGGGATTTGTGAATATTGATGTTTGATTGTTGTATCAGGTTTTTAATTTTGATTTTTGTATGTGGGACTTGGTATCTCTCAAATTGTTTCTTCTTTTTTGGTAGGTATCTTGGAAACTGTCTGGGACAAACACAGTGTTACTGCTGCCACCCCACCACCATCCCCAACATCAGGAGAAAGTGGTATGGTCTGCTGCCCTCTATGGTCTTTCTGGCTAAATGCAGTTAGGGTCTCAGCTGGGAATTGCAGTAGCCTATCTAGCTAGGATGTAGATGTTGATTCTTCCTAACCTAACATAAGCTGCACTGTTTATGTTTTCTGAGGAGCTAGCTTTTTACTGTTTTCTTCTGAATACTTGTACTTTCTAATACAGTATTTTGAACAGCAAATTTTGCTTCTTGCTTGTCTGTCATGAAGATGACACTTCTGCTCTGCCAATTTATTATTAAAACTTTTTACACTTACTTATTTTGTGCACAATGTCTGTGTAGAGGCCAGAGGACAACTTTCAGAAGCTGGGGGTCAAACTCAGGTTGCC
Source organism: Montemys delectorum (assembly GCA_019843815.1). NCBI lineage: Eukaryota > Metazoa > Chordata > Mammalia > Rodentia > Muridae > Montemys > Montemys delectorum. The sequence goes on from JADRCD010238456.1 coordinate 39,508, forward strand.
AGGCTTACTGAGCTGTCTTGTCTACCCCCCTGCCAGTTTATAATTGCCGACCCTTCTACTTTGTTACATATTTGTTTCCTGGCTGTTTTGTTTGTTCTGAGTTTCTTGAAAGCTGAGACTTGAGATGACATAGGGAGAAAAAACTGTCTTTTCTATTGACTGGGACAAAGGTCATATTGCTAGGGCAAATTGAGGACCAGTGTGCAGTAGTGTTGAGTTTACATTATTTATGTAAATAATTGAGGATGTAAGAGTAATTCAGTGAAGTCTCTAAACAGTAGGTAAGTGATTCTGCTTACTCCAGATGGCTACAAACACTTTCCAGGTGGAGCATAGCCTGGAGCTAGCACATTTCTTTTCTGTCCTATAAAAGCTGGTGTGATAATAAGAGACATTTTTGCATTTCTCCACCCCCTTTAAGAAGTGGGATATTGAATTAAACCTCTAAGCCCTAGGCTGTTGGTACAACTTGTTGACATGTGTCTTGGTTAGGACTTTATTGCTGTGAACAGACATCATGACTAAGGCAACTCTTATAAGGACAACATTTACTTGGGGCTAGCTCACAGGTTCAGAGGTTTAGTCCATTATCATCATGGTGGGAGCATGGCAGTGTCCAGGCAGATGTGGGGCTGGAGGAGCTGAGGTTCCATTTCTTACTCCAAAGGCAGCGAGGAGAAGACTGACTTCTAGGCAGCTAGGACAAGGGTCTTAAAGCCCACACCCACAGTGACACCCCTACTCCAACAAGGCCACACCTCCTAAGAGTACCATTCCCTGGGCCAAACATATACAAACCATCACAACATGGGACTTGGGACGTCCTGTAGAACTGAGAACACACCATGGTTTTGGGTTTAGGGCTACTCATAGAACACTCCTTTTCAACCTGCATATCATACTCAGATTAAAAACCATTAGTCATTTTTCACAGTACTTAGACATAGAATTCTAGAGCATATATCAAGCCTTCAGTAATGTGTAAACTTTGTGCTTAGTGGCTATCTTCAGGTATTTTCAGTGGCTGAGCAGATACACATTTTTCAGTATCTGAATGAGTTAACAAGAAATGTTGCAGATGTAAAGAGAAGTGAAGTTTTGTAGCAATACTTAAATTTAAAAAGTTTAAGCTATCAGTACAGGTAATGAACTTGCTTATGCTCCACAGCCTATAGCACTTGAATCATCATAGTGTATGTGTGGTCTTGTTCACTGGTGTGTGTGTGTGTGTGTGTGTGTGTGTGTGTGTGTGCGTGCGCGCGCGCGCCATGTTGCACACGTGCAGCTCAGGGGACAACTTTTCACTTTCCACCTTACTCAAAGCATGCTCTCTTGTTTCTGTGCTGTGCTGCACATTGCAAGCTAGCTGGCCCCTACGCTTCTAGGTGATTCTCCTATCTCAAACTCTGAACTTGCCATAGGAGTGCTGGAATTATAGATGTGTATACTGCATTTGGCTTTTATGTGGTTTCTGGGAATTACTCTGAGGTTGTTAAGGTTCTGTGGGTGATTCTTCTACCCAC
>JADRCD010238457.1:1373-11373 GCA_019843815.1 Montemys delectorum
CCTCCTTCTTCTTCTCTTCTTCTTCTTCTTCTTCTTCTTCTTCTTCTTCTTCTTCTTCTTCTTCTTCTTCTTCTTCAGAACTCCTTCATCTCTTAGGGCTCTGGCATTTGTACCCTCTCTAGAGTCCTCGGAATTAAAATATCTGCAGCTGACACATATCACACCTCTGCTGGAACACAAGGCAAACAGTCTGCGGCTGTGGCCATCCTGAAGCAGGCCCATATCCCACACCTGGGATTAAAACAAAGGCATGTTTACATAGCATAAATGGGTTTTTAAAGAAACCAAAACTCTCACTACTGTTACTTCTAGGAGACACAGTCTCACAACGGAACTCCTGGTCCTCCAGCTCTTACAGCCTTTTTGCTCTCCTCTTCCTTGATGTTCCTTCACTACAGGAATTGTGCTATATAGGTGTGTCTGTTGGGCCTGGGCTCCCCACAATCATATGTTCTCTGCATTGTGATCAGTTGTGATTTTCCATAATGGTCTCCATCTGCTACAAAGAGAAGCTTCTATGATGAGAAATGAGGGCTATATTTATCTGTAGGTATAAAGATGGAGTTTATAATGCAGTTAGGAATTTTGCTGGTCCAGTAAAGTGGCGGGAGTTGGTTCTCTTCTAAGACCCATGATCTCACTAGTACTGGGTATTTGGCTAGGTTTCTAGTGTCAGGCAGGATTTCTCTACTGTTGAGCAGATCTTAAGTTAATACCAGGTTGTGAGTGGTACTATAGCACCTTTGGACATATCTTGCTTACTGGTCACTGCTGGGGCTCATAGATGTCACAGCTGGATAGGACTATCAGTTGCTTTCCTGTCTTAGAAGCTTGCACAGCACCCTCTTCTAACAGCTTTTATAGAGATAATTCTCAGAGTCCTCACTCTGCCATTGCCACCCACGTCTCTTTTACACTTGGTGTTCTACTTAAAATGTATCCAAGTGTAATCAATAGTCTTGACTGTCAACTTGGTGGCATTTGGAGTTACCATGGAAACAAATCTCTAGCTCTATCGGTGGGGGAGTTTCTAGATTAGGCTAGTTGAGGTGGGGAAACTTGCTAAATGTGGGTGATACCATCCCACGGATTGGAGCCCTGGGTTGAATGAAGAGAAGGGGAGATGAGCACCAGCCCCCGTCACATTCTGCTCCCCAAGTAGGAGACACAAGATGCTTTGGGTCCCCATGGTCGTGTCATCCCCACCATGATGGCCTGTCCTTTCCAACTGTGAGCTAGAATAAACTCATCCTTCCTTGAGTTGCTTCTGTCAGTTTTTTTTTCTGCAATGACAAAAGTAACTAATACAAATGTTTCAATATCATCCAACTTGGTTAAAAATTATTTGTCATAGAATAAAATTACCTCTCTAGAAAGATGGGCTGAGTATATTTTGGGAACTGATACCCACCACTCCCAAAAGGCACAGTTCTATTTAATGTTCTAGTTATGTGTTGTCTCTCTGCCAGATTACATCTGCTCTGGATGTAGGGGCAAGTAGCCTTCATTCCTGTCAACCATGTCTGATATAAAACATGAAACCCCAAATGTGAAATGTCTCATGTTCTTGTTTATCTGAATGCCCTAACGTTGGGCCGGCAAGTCCAGCAACCCCCAGGACGGTACCCTAGCGGTCCCACTAACTTATTTCTGAACTCTGACATAGACTCAGGCACTCCCAATCCATGAGTGCTCTACCACTGGCTATAAGGTTCCTCACTGGAATCACTATCTTGAAATTCTAGGTTAGAAGTCTCTCACAGTAAGGAAGACGTTTCTTTTTAATGAATATAATCAAGAACTCTAGAGAACGGCTACATTTCCATTGCAGCTCCTTTCTCTGAACTCAGATAGCAAATGCTTCAAAGACTAATGATAACAATGTACTCTGACAGCTGGCCCCAGGCAAGCCAGTGCACATATGTACATTTTTATACAATAATAACATCAGGAAGAAATGGCCTTTTGCTTTTTTATTGTGTATATGTTTGTGCTTGTGTGTGTATGTGTGTGTGTGTGTGTGTGTGTGTGTGTGTGTGTATGCATGTGCATGCATGCACATGTGTATGTAAGTTCATGAAGAAGTCAGAGAGAAACCTCTGGTGCCCTTCCTCCTCAATGCCATCTGCCTCATTTTTGATACAGAGTCTCTCACTGGGATGGGGTTTCCAGATTTTGATAGACTTGCTGGTCAGTGAGCCCCAGGGGTCCTCCTATCCCCACCTCCCTGGCACTGGGATTGGCAGCAGATGCCATCACCCCTGTGTTTTTATGTGAGGTCTGGGATCAAACTCAGGCCTGCACAGCAAGGCAAGCACATTGCTGACTGACCCACCTCCCAATCCTTTTAATACTGCCTTTCTTCCCATCTACACTGTTGCTGGGGAACTTGATTGTCAAGATGCTAAAGCATCCTTGAACCCGATCACAGAAACAGGAACGTGATTGACGAAAGTACCGTCCAGTTTCCAGACACCGCTCAGACTTCAGAAGCAACATACGCAGGCTACATGGAAACACACTGCTTTCTAAGTTTTATAATAGCATTGTAGCATGGATCGCTGATTTCTATCCAGCTCTAAAAAATACTGTTGAGTTTTTTAGAAAGACATGAATATGGACACATATTAGGGAGTTGCAGAGGATTTAGAAGTGGTGAATATGACTAAAATATGCTGTGTGCATCTATTAAAATCTCAAAGAACAAATAAAAAAATGTTATAATTAAGAAATACTATCCTCGGACTGGGAGGAAGGAAGGGGCTGTGATGTGATAATAATAAAAATAAATAAATTACGGAAAAAGGAAATATCCTTGATATTTCTGCTGAACAGTCAATATTAAAGAGTAAACAAAATATCAAAAATTGTTTTTCCATTAGGAATGCATTAGAATCGCCAGAGTCCTCGTGGGGTCAGGGGGACATTTAGTGCAAAAGAAACCAAAAGAACCTTTGTGGGCAGGAGATGGCTGTCAGTACAGTGCTTGCCATTCAAGCATGAGAACTCATGTAAAGAGGTAGGCAAAGTGATGTGTGCCCGTGATCTCAGAGCTGGGAGGTGGAGACAGGAGGACCCCTGGGACTTGGTGGTGAGCCAGTCTAGCTGAATCAATGAGCTTCAAGATCAGTGAGAGACCCTGTCTCCAAAGATAAAGTGGAGAGCAGTTGAGGAAGGTACCTGACATCGTCCCCTGGCCTCACCACACACATGAACACATGCACACACACACACAGATATACACATGCATACACACGCGCACACACACACAACAAGTTCACTACACATATGCTACCCTGTGTCCTTCTTTACCCCAGGATAGCTAGCGAGGCCTGTTTTGCCCTAGAATGGACTGGAAGGAGGGAAGGTTAATCGGGAAGGTTAATCAGGTGCAGGTGAGTGTAGTGTAGGCTCTTGGTCACCCGTAGGTAAAGAACACACCCAAGAACAGCTTCGGAGAAATGTTTCTGTTTATTGGTGGGGAGGGGTTAGTTATGCCCCTGGGGAGGTGGTCTCTGGGGTCAGGTTTATGTGGCTGTGAACCACAGGCCAGGCCAGGCCAGGAGTGTCAGAAGATGCTCCCTCTGCCTACTCAGGGAGGGAGGGGTGGGGTAAGGTCAAACAAGGAGTGAAGCCTGATAACTGTCAGGGTGATAAATTCTTACTAGGGTTGATGGTGGGACAGCCAGCTTTAAGGTACCAGGCTAGGGAGACAAGGAGCCAACTCCTGCCGTCCTCATCTGAGGTATCCAGAGCTGAAACTCTCCTCAACCCTTCCTCCACAATCCTGGGCCATTACCGTTTCCCACAAACACATACAAGCACAAACACCTCCAAAATCCAAAATGGTTCTGTTTTCCTTAGAGTGTCTCGACAGTCACAGGCTCCAGGCTTTCTGCACAGGACCCAGAGAGCCCGCTTGGGATTATAGGGCAGAGTCTCCGAGCAGGGCTGATCTGTCTAGGAGTAGGAGAGGCGCAGATTTAGAGTCACGTCTAAGGAAGCAGTGGTCACTCGCTAAGAGAAGCAAGACCAAAGAGAGGGGCTGGTGTTATGGCTCGGCTAAGTCTAAGTTGTCCCTGAAAGGGCTCCCATGCAGAGAGCTCGGACAGCCGTGTGGTGCTGTGAAGATGGTAGCGACTTCAAGTGGTGGACCTCAGGAGGGTGGCGAGGTCCCCAAGGCTCTTCTTTGAGAATGGATCTGTGCTGTCTCGTAGGAATGCGTGATGCCTCACGTGATCAGATCACTGAGAGTGGAATGTAGCTCAGATGGAAGAAGGCTTGCTGTGAATGCAGACCGACACGTTCGTAGATGACAACATCGTGCCTCAAAGTCCAAAGGTCGAACACTCGGGCAGCACGATGACCTCATATGCTGCTCCATTCTGTCTGCAGGAAGCCAGTTCTCTTCCCTTTTTTCACCTCATTGTGACGTAGCAGATGGCCTCACCAGATGTGGTGGTCAGAAGCAGCAGCCACTAGAACTCTGAGACAAAATTATTCTTTCTTTATAAAATATCCAGCTTTTGGTATTTTGTTAGAGTAACACAAATCAGACGAGCATAGCCCGCTCTGGGGGATATAGGACACCCACCTTGTTGGATAGCAGTTTCCCACCTCATGAAACACAACTATCTCATGAGACTCAGGAAGTAAACGCATTTCTCTTTCATAGGAAGACGAAACTTACAAGAGTCACCAGGCCCTTCCCCCAAGGTTATGAGCACAGAATTTACCAGATGTGGAGGGGGGAGGGGGGAGACTCTGACCAGCTGAAGGCTGGGGGGGGGGGGGAAAGGGCGGGGGGGGGTGTGTACTGATACTTGATGATCTGTTGAGCTGCAGGCGTGTCATGCAGAAAGCTCCCAAGCTGCAGCCTTCCTGAGTGACCACCCATTTGAGGGGTAGATCTTTCAGAGTTGCAGCTGCTCTGCTCCTATAAGTAGCCTCTTCCTTACCTGGACTCCTGGAAATGACCTCAATAAACTCATTGGCTCACCAAGATGGACTTTGGTGCAGTTGTCGCTCTAGTTTACCCCCTGTTCTCTTTCTGGGGTGAATAGATGTGTGTCACATCTCCCCAGACATAGTCACTTATAACATCGCCTCACAACAGAACAGCAAGAGCCTTCTGGAAGGCTGCAATTGCCCTGTGTAATTTTAAAAGTCTAAAGCGCCCACTCCCAGGACCCAGTCCATTCCAGTACGGGAGAGTGCTTCCCGCCCCTCCCCCCGCCCCAGTCCCCCCTTCCCATGGACCCAAGGTTCTAATAACACTCAGCTCTTTCCAGGACCCCAACAACCTCTTTGTATCTATCCTGCAGAAGGATCCTGGAAGCCACCAGCCACTGTAACCTTAGGCGTAAGTCCAAGGTTAAGTGCTGAATCATGATTACTTTAAGCAGAAACCAGAAAGAAGTCATGGATGCCTGTGGATTTCGGTCCCTTGTAGCTGGGCTGCCTTTCTGCTCTTAGAAACCCTTCATCTTGTATCAAGCAAGTCCCTGAGGCAGAGCTTTAAAAGGTTTTTTTTTTTAAATATTAAAAAAACATATATGCCTCATGACCAGGGGGATGGCTCAGTTAATAAAACACTGCTGTTATAAATGTGAAGGCCTGAGTTTGTACCTCCAGGACCCATGTGAAAAGCCACAAGTGATAGCAAGTACCTGTAACTTCAGTGATGGGGTGAGGGTGGAGACAGGTGAGTCCCTCCAATGTTCTGACCAGTTCGTCCATGAGCTCCAGGTTCTGTGAGAGACCTTAACTCAAAGGGTAAACCAGGCAATAGAGGAAGACGGCCATTGTTGACCTCTGGCCTACACCACACACACACACACACACATACACCTATATGTTTGAATACTAGCCACTGCTCCAAACCGATCAATCTCCAGACAGCAGCCCCCAGCTCTTGCCACTAACTTCCTTGTGGCAAGTGCCTGTATCCAGATTCTGTCACCTGTACTATCATGGCAGAGATGCCAGCCACTTAGCCATCAGGTACCCAGCCCATGGCACCTCGGGAGCCTTGCTAGGGAAAGATGGAATGGGCACGCCACCACAAGCCATTAACCGAAAACCAGTCCCTTTTCTTCAAAAAGATGAGATCTCTGGCCCGGAGACCTAACATTCCAGTTGGGGTGGTCAGTCGCCTAGCCAGCAGACCACCCCTCAGCAAAGTGGAACCCTCATCTTCAGGAAACCTCAGCTTAAGCCAAGCTAATGAGGTAGGCAGAAGAATTTTCTTCTTTAATGAGATAGTGTACTTGTCCTTCCCAGGATTCCTACCCTTAACCCGGTAGCTCACGGGATTGTAGCCATGTCTCCTCATAGATCTTGCTTTTCAAAATTACTCAGAAAAAAAAAAAAAAAACCATATCTTGTCTTTCTCTTTCTGTTCTAAGCATGCATCCCTAACACCGTGGACTTCCTCATGGTTTCTTCAAAGCCTCAACACTCGTCCACTCCCCGTCTATACCACACCCTCTCTCCCCACTGCTCACCCAACACATGGCTGCCCTCCATGCCTGTTCAACTCTTTTTCTTCTCTCCTCTGCAGATACCTGCTGAGATTACAGCCTCACACTCGGGTTTTTTTCTTTTAAATTCTAATGATCGACTGTGTCCTTGAGCTTCCACTAAGTTCTCTTACTAATGACTGTATGACTCCAAAGAGGGGACTCAGGCATCCCCAGAATGGTCTGGCAACCATGACAGGACTCCCTCACATTTCCGGTGACACTTTGATCATCATGCCTGAACATGGCAGCTGTCTTAAACTAAAGCGGTGGCTTTGTCAGATTGCCAATGACCTGGGCAAATTTGTTCTCAATGGAAGTTATATTTTCTTGCTAAGGAAAGAGCTCGGTTGGCAAGTGTGAAGACCTGAGTCCTCAAAACCCGTGTTAAAAAAAAAAAAAAAAATCTTCAGGAAATAGCCGAGCAAACTCCGAGCACCAAGGAGGCAGAGACAAGCAGGTCCTTCGAGGGCTCACTTATCCAGCTCGCCTAGGCTAATGAGTGAGCTCCAGGCTGGCGAGAGACTGTCTTCACCCTGACAAAAACTAAGGATGGCTCCTGAAAAAAAAAAAAAAAAAAAAAAAACAATACCTAGGGCTATCTTCTGGCCTCCACATACGTGTGCACACATGCACATGTGCACTTGTATATGCACGTGGACTCACCCACACAAACATCTGCACACACCTCCCCCCAGGCCTTGTGCACTTAAAGCAACTTTGCACACAATGGGCAGTGTGGAGTGGCCGCACGCCCCTCCTCACCCTGCTGGAGGGGCTGTTAACCGGGAGCAAGCCCAGCTCGAGCACACAACTTCCTCCAGCTCTTACATTCTTCCCAATCCTCGTCAGCAAGGGTCCCTGAGCCTTGGAGGGCCAACATAGATAGCTATTTCCCTTAAATTCCAGCAAAGAACTGAACCCTCGCAGCCTCTCCTCGACGCTCCCTGGGGACACAGCTGTTGCTAAGTCTTGGAGGCATTTCTCTTACTGCAAAACACAAGAGGAAATGAACGGAGAAGAAGAAAAAAAAAAAACAGGAAATGGAAGCATGCCAAAAAGGACACAGGCTTCAGCACACACTGCCATTGGAGCCTGTGACTCACGGCTTCAGCCAGCCCCACTGAGTCAGCACACACAGGGTGTGAACAGAGCCCCTTGAGAGTGCTTCAGGGTGATGCAGCCAGAGAGTTCCATTTGGGGAAATCCCCCACCTAGGTGAGCTCACCTTAGTTATACATCCCACTACATTGTTGTCTGTGCCCCTGTCACCACCCCGACACACCTTATAGGAACAAATCATACACACACACACACACACACACACACACACACTGTACACACACAGAATAAGCACACATACACACATATACACACATAGATACATCCCACTACTCTGTTGTCTGTGCCCCTGTCACTACCCCCACAAGCCCTATAGGAACAAATCACACACACACACACACACACACGTGTACACACGCAGAATAAACACACATATACACACATACACACATAGATACATACACCCCACTACTCTGTTGTCTGTGCCCCTGTCACCACCCCCACAAGCCCTATAGGAACAAATCACACACACACATACACACACACACACATATGTACACACGCAGAATAAACACACATATACACACATACACACATAGATACATCTATACATAAATACATGCATACACATACATACATATACACATACACACATGTGCGCACATACACACACAATACACACATACATACGTGTATATGTACACACACACAGACACATACATACACATTGGCTTCAGTTGTTTGTCTTGTTTCCCCATATCAGGGATGGAACTTTTGCCCCCTACTCCAAATCATCTTGCTTTGTCTATCTTGCCAGCTTTGCCAAATTTAGTTCAAATTCTTTATTTAGGGGAGACATAAGCAAGAACTGTGTATGAACTGACAACATGGCTGCTCCACATTCCGGGAAAGGTTTTACTGTGGATATGAGACAGCAAGCACAGCCAGAGGCAGCTGAACATGGCCAGTGGACCAGGCATGGCCTGGGCTTTCTGCAAGAAAGTGGGAAACAGCAGACAGAGACAAAAGAGAGCATAGGGAGAAAGCAGGAGCAGAGGCCAGGAACAGTAAGAACATCTGGGTTATGAGAGTGAGTGGCTAGGGGAAGGAAAGGCCTGGAGACCGGCTTGGGGGCTTTAAGACGCATAGCAAGTCTTTCTAAGGAGGGACTGAGAGAGCCTGGAAGGTAGCGTTGACCTTGGTATGCTGATAGACACCGAGTGTAAGTTAGTTGAAGAGCCACTCGACCCTTTTGCAGAGGTGGGGAAATGGCTCCTTTTGATGGGAATTGGCTTCACAGCAGCCTGAGGATCACCGCTCCAACTGCCAGAAATCCTCCTGTAGTACAGGTTGAGCACATCTCTGGATATTTGGACTGACGTTTGGAGTTTGGGGAAATGCAGTTTTCTTTGGACCTGAGAGTCTACTCCTCCCCCTAAGGCCCAAATGGCAAACCGAAGTACTGTTCCACCAAAGCTGACTCTGGGAAAACAATGAGCTAATTGTCTTTATTTACCCCATCCATCTGTTTCTCTGTAGAACTCTGACTATGGGTACAGACCCACAATCAGAAAACAGCAGTGTTACATTTTGAGACTCTACATATAGTCTTCAGGTCTAATTCTCTTTGATTTGTCTGCTTTGTTGGAGAGACTACTCTGGAATTTGAAAGAAAATAATGGACTCAAAAATGTGTCTCAGTCCATTTTCTGCTACTGTAACAGAATATCTAAGGGGATAATTTATAAAGAACAGAGATTTATTTCGGCCTCCAGTTCAGTAGGCTGAAAAATCCAGAGGCATGCTAACAAGGGCCCTGTGCTGCTCCAGCTCACAGTGGGAAGAAGTGAAGGAACCAGAGTCGTGGATGAGATAAGGAGCACAGGGCTTTACTGTAACCACTTTCAGGAGGACACAAATTCACAATGCGTGCGTCCTAACACATTAGCGATGGAGTCCAAGATCCCACGAGGCATCCGGGTCCCTTAAAGGAAAGAAATGAAGGTACTTCCCCTCAGAGGCATGTAACCAAGAACGAGCCCACATTTAACTTCTCTGTCACGTGTCTCCCCTGTGTCTTCTGTCCTGTCTGTCTGTCTGCCTGTCTGCTACACGAGTCTGAATCTGTGCCTGCCTGTAGGCTCTCTGGTGGATGTGTCTATGGATCTGAGTGTCTGTCCCTACGTATGCCTGTCTGTTTTAAGAGCTGTATGTGTGTTTCTCTCTTGTGTGTGACTGCTGTGTGTCGATCCTTCACCAAGGGGTTTCCCTCTGTATTTAGTGAACATCACAGAAGGCGTCACGTGGGGGAAGGAATGAGATACTTTATAGCCATCTTGAACAGAGTTTTACAAGGTGGTAAGTCAGTAGCTCCAATGAATCCCAACTGACCCAGACAACAAACACTTATCAGCCGA
>JADRCD010238457.1:16599-31955 GCA_019843815.1 Montemys delectorum
TTGGATGGCTCACAGTTGGATGGCTCACAGTTGGATGGCTCACAGTTAGATGGTCCAGAACATATAGTCCATCATAGCAGGGAAGGCATGTTGGCAGGAGCTTGAGGCAGCTGACCTCATTGAATTTGCAGTCAGGAGAGAGAGAGAAATGAACACTGGTGCTCAGCTCACTGTGTCCTTGCTGTGCTGTCAGGGACCCCAGGCCATCCCTGGAACTGCTTGTATTCAGGATTCTGTATTTTAGCTGACCTAGGAAAGGACTCAGTCAGTGAACGCTTGCCTCGCAAGCACAAGGATCCAACTTGGATCCCCAGAACCCACATTACAAGTAAGATAGACATGGTGGTGTGTATTTGTAATCCCAGCCCTGAGAAGTGGAGACAAGAAGATACCCAGGATTGACTGACCATGCAGCCTGGCCTTCTTGAAGAGTTCTAGGGCCACAAAAGATTCTCTTAAAAAATAAAATTGGTACAAGGTCTGAGGAATGGCACCCAGGGCTGGTCCACGTGCATGTGCTTGTGTGTGGACAGGTACCCTCACACATGTGAAAGCATGCACATGTACACAAAGAGGAAAAAACTTTTCAGAGCATCCTCATAAATGCATCCACAGTGTGCTTCTATGGTGATCCTAAACCTAGGCAAGTCAACACCGAAGAGTCATCATCACAATATCTGGAAGGCTGAGGGATAAAAAGCGCATGCACCTGGACCTCCAGAACACTGGGATCCCAGGAGGCTTCCTGCCTGTGGACTGGCTAAGATGAGGCCCCACGCTCTGAGGTGTAAGATCCTTGTCAAAGACCAATGCCCAGGAGCCAGAGAGATGGGGTAGAGTTTGAAAGACTATTTAGAAGACATATAAAGACGGGGGAAAGATCCCCATTTGGTTCAGGGTAGCTTGGGCATTAGTTCAAACTTATTAAAAATGCTAACTTTACAACCTAGGCACGCTAGGATACAGCAAGGAAATGGAACTCATTTACCAGTGCAGACTGAGAGAGGCGTTTGTGTGTGGTGTGGCTCCTTCACTGCAAGCAGCTTACTCATTAGCACCACTGAATTTTCTCCTGCAGCTATTATAGCACACGAGGATTAAACTTTGGGAAGGATTTATTTATACCATAAGGATCATAACTGTTTACTCTTACTTTTGCTCAATTAGGAAATCAAGGGAGGACCCAATGTCAACAGTTACATGGATTTGATCCTTACTGTATTATATTGCCCTTAGCCAACAGCCACTTTTTAAAGAGCATTACAGAACCTTATGGATTTTTTTCAAATTTCATCGCATTCCAAATTCCATTTACTATGGAAGGATAGGACATCATTATCCAGCTGGTAAGCTAGGGGATTTTTCTCAGATGAACTGAATTTACTATTTCAGAAATTGGCTATTCTCCCGTTCCACAAGTGGATACTTATTGTATTGGTGGCTCATGTAATGGTATAGGGATCCATGATCCAGATATTCATAATCTACTTATACTTCTTTTCTCCCAGCCCAACGGGTGGAGCTGGCTATTTTGATTCATCTAATACGGTTAATTCACAAACCCTGAAGTATCATTTCAGATTCTGCTTATGGTGTAAGATTATTTCTAGCAATAGACTCATCCTTGCGCATACTCTAACGTCCCTGGTTTTATCACAGAAGAACATAAGCAAGCTGGTGCATTAACCTGCTCTATACTTACCTCTTACGGCGATAAGAACATTGGAAAGGGGTACACACCTGTCATTGCAGATGGATCCACTGAAACATTATGGGTTCCATTTCAGCTCCTCTGGCTCCAGGCCATCTGGGACAGTGGCAGAATGTGGTGCACCAACCCTGACTAACAGGAATTAAGACACAACACAACCGGTTCCTTCTCTTAGCGGTTTACTCAGGATACCTTACATGCAGCAATATGTGGAGGTGAGCCTGCGATCCCTACTCAGGCACAGCTTATATCCTAGTAGGAGCCCATGAACTCATGCCACGTGTCATCTCCCCATAGGCCAGGGAAGATCATACCACTCAGAAGCACAACCTACAAGCCAAATCAGGTGTTGTTTATCTCAGAGCTCTCAGCCAACCGTCGCCATCTTTAGGGCGAGGTTCGGACGGCTCTCTACAGCAGAAGGTGAGGAAATGGTTCACGTCTCCAGAAAGATGGTAAACCTCCAGCTGAAGGGCAGAGGGGAGTATTGACCTTAGCAACAGAAGTCAAGTCCAGCCACCTGGAGCCAGGTTAAGCCCCTCTGCAGCAAAGGCAAAGATACTCTACAAAACACTCTACACCCTCCATCACCGGAGAGTCTTTCTCTAGCAATGCTAGCTGCTTCGGTCTGTGATCTGTAGTGAGTGCCTCTGAATACATGTCATGTCCCCATCCTCCTGTGCTTTAACTCATAGACTGGATTTATCCAGCCCTCTGTTATTTTTACTAATAACTATGTTTATGCCTGGACCTTGGGACTGTAATAGACTCATTCATTCATCTGAAGTAGGGACTGCATTTAATTTCTCCTTGGGATCTAAATCACTTTCTATTTGCATAGAACATCATAACATTTATATTCCTATTAAAGGCAAATATGAGCTTATGTTCGATAAGAACTACTTACAAATCATATGGGTCTCTTTTTAAGCTATTCTCTGAATTTTTCTGATTATAGCAATGTAACCAAGAGTACTAGACATAGTGTAGATCCCTTTTCTTAGAGTATACACACAATGCTTTCACTAGTCTAATATTCATTATGTTTATAATTTGCCCACTTGTAGGATACTTGAGCATCCAGTGACAATTAGATTTATCTACATCTCAAATCAAAACCATTATGGATATCCTGCTATTGAAAATAAAAACTCCAGGGGAGATGTTGGAATATGGCCCAAGAGTGGAGTCACGCAAGGGCAATTGTGAGTGCTTGTAAGAAGACAAGAGTCTTGTTTCCTTAATTTCTTCAAAAACACAGAGTTGTTCTTAGAATGTGCTCTCCTGGCCTTCCCAGTGTAGTGGGTAGGAGTGAGTTCACTTTAGACTATTCGTTACAACTAGCTATTGTTTCTTATGTCTGTGCCTCGATGGAAAAACATTCTGCCACGTGTGGCTTCCCCTTGTGATTACACACAGCTTGGACTCATGAGAACCTTACTCAGGTGATTTTCTTAATTGGGTATAAGTTGTTTGATGATTTGAATAAAGTTGGCTATTGCCTGAGAACTTAGTCTGACTTATTTCTAGTCTCCGTTCCTTCAGGTTTTCCACTGTCAACTAGAGTGATGAACAGGCCTCCCATTCCCGTGGATTCATAGAATTAACACTGTTAAAATGACCATTTCACTAAAAACCACTTCCAGATTCAATGTAACCCCAATAGAAATCCCTACAACATTCTTCACAGAAATAGAAAAAAGAAAAAAAAACTATCCTAAAAGTAATATGGCACTACAAAAGACCCTGAAAAACCAAAAATAACCCTGAGCCAAAAGACCATGCTGGGGAGGAATTGCCACTCCAGACATTAAGATATGTTACAGAGCTATAGTAATCAGAACAATATGGTAATGACACAAAAACAGAAATGTAGACACAATGGAGGTTAACCTCTCTCCCCATATCCTGTGTCTGCTCGGGACAAACTGGAGCTATGAGGAAATATAATTTCAGGCCTTGAATATTTGACAAAGATGCCAAAATATAAGCTGCAGAAGACAAAGCATCTTCAACAAATAAATGGTGCTGGGGAAATGGATGTCCACAGGCAGAAGGGTGAAATTAGACCCATTCCTATCACCTGTGCAAAACCAAACCAAACCAAAGGCAAACTCCAGAGGGATCAAAGACCAAAATGTGAAACCTGAAACAATGAAACCTCTAGAGAGACAAAACAAACAAAAAACAAACAAACAAACAAAAGGCAGTACCCCACTAGAAAAGAACATAGGTAGTTCTGCACATGATACATGCAGCAAAGGGAATTCATGAATAGGACTCCATTTGTCTGGAAATTGAGGCCAATAATTGAAAACTGGGACCTCCTAAAACTGAAAGGCTTCTGTGCAGCCTTAAAAAAACAAACCAAAACAAAAAAACAAAACAAAACAAAAAAAAACAAAAAAAAAACAAAAAAAAACAAAACAAAACAAAACAAAAAAACCAGCCAATTGAATAAAGAATAAGCCCACAGCAAGGGGAAATTACGTAATTATATAATAATCTCCAAAAATTTTAATTAAAGGAGCCAAATTAAGGATAAAAACAGAAAAAGATTTAATCCATGTGGCCACCAGTGTCTACCACTTTAAGGCTGTGGGGAAACTGACATAAAGCCCCCTGCACCACATGCACGCAGTCTCCGTTTGCTTCAGTATTCCAATTAGAGAACAGTTCTGCTTCTGCAAGGCTGGTCACCGGTCCCTTTTATTTCCAAGTTACCTCCATCAGTCCCAATCTAGCAGGCTTGGCGTGAGTTTTCTGTTGGTTGGTTTTGGTTGGTTGGTTGGTCAGTTGGGTTGGGTTTGGTTTTGGTTTTGGTTTTTATTTTTTGTTTGTTTTGTTGGCTTTTTTGTTGTTGTTTTGTTTGTTTTTGAGACAAAGTCTCATTCTATATCCCAGACTGTGCAGAAATTCACTATATAGCTCTGGGTTCAAACCCATGGCTCTCTCTTCTTACACTTGTCTCCTATGTTGTGGAGCCACAGGCATGAACCACCACGCACAGCTGGTTTTCATTTCTGTGTAAGAGTTAAAGGTGAGAACATTCATTACTCTACACATTGCATCTGGGCTATTTTGGAAACTTAGTGTGGACATGTGGAACGTTAGTGTGGACGACTCCATTTTTAGTCTAACAAACTACTAAATCAACCCCAAAGAGATGGGGATTTCCCCAAGAATATCAGTGTAGGAGAAGGGCCCACCCGGAGGGGTTTTGTCTCCCTGAAAGAGATTTCACACAGTTCGGATGACTTCTCAGAACATTTTATAGACTAAGACTGAAGCTCAGTGATGGGCCAGTGGTGGGCAGGATCACACTTGGATCCGGGTGTCTTAGATGTGCATGTCCTTGGCCCTCATTTCAACTTTAATCTCACTTCAGGAACCCTAAAACAGAGTTGGGGAAGCCTCTGAATCCATTTGCTCTTCTTCTCAATATGGCTACATTACAAACATCTCCTTTTTTCTGTCTTTCCTGTTTAAGTCTTTCCATTGACTTCCTGGGGATGGGTGGCCAAAGCCCGCGTGGCTTTGAACCCCAAGTTTGGAAACACTGGGGCAGTAGACTATGTACAGAGGACAGTTGAGCCTCACTGGTTGTAATACACACTTTTATAGGTCCCAATACCTGTTTTGGGATTGTTCTCCAAAGCCAGTGGTATCATACAGATATGGACCAGCATGCGAGGCAGCTGTCTGCCTGATTCCCCACCACCATGCCCTGTGTCCCCAACTGCTTTGACAGCGTGTTTGAAGATTCCACCGGGGCAGATCAGCTAAGACGTCTTTGGTTGAAGACTAGCCTTTGTGTTGGGTAAGGTCATTCCCTTCCGAGTGCACTGCTGGAGGAGGGATAGACACGGAGCAGTGAAGCAGGAAGGAGGTGCCCACCCAGCCAGCCAGTTGAGCTGAATCAACTCTGGCAATTAGTGGGGTTGCAGATGTTGCAGCCAGATCACCACGTCCACGGTTACCGCTTTGAAAAAACAAAACAAAACAAAACAAACATCAATCATCAGCACTCAGTGAGGACACCCAGCTGTCTATTCCAGGTGAGAATTAGCATTTCTTTGATGACAGGCTACAGGGAACTTTAAAGTAGGCAGTGAGTTCCAGTCAGGAAATAGAGACTTCCTGAGGGCTTGCACTGCTCCAAAGTTGACAGTGAAAGAAAAAGATTTAAAAACTGAGTAGCACGCTCCCCATTTCCTGGCCCACTCACGCAAAGAATCGAGTTCCTGAAGGCTTGTCTTCTACATCCGGGTAATCATTCCCTCCTATGTGAATTAGCGGAAAAGAAAAATGGAGGGGAAAAAGTGGGAGGCTTTCTTCTCTTGTGGTTCGAAATTAAGTATCCAGTGTAGGTTCACACTTTTGAATACTTGGACCCCAGCCGGTGCTGCTGCTCCCAGGATGCAGCCTTGATAGAGGATGAATGTGCTGGGGACCAGCCTCAGATTTAAAAAAAATACCTAGTATTTGTATGATTATTTGGGAATTTCACATCACGAACCCTGATCACACTTACTTCCCAGTCCTCCCAGGTCTGCCCCACCCAAGAGAAGGGAGGAGGAGGGAGAAGAGATGGAAGAAGAGTCCAGTTTGTGTTGCCCATATACTCAGTAGAGCATAGTCGGACTCCCAGTGGCTAGCCCCTTCCACCTCTTCTCTCTCCCCACCCTCTCCAGAAGCCATCAACTGTGAAGAACTACACTTGCATCCTTAACACAATTTTTTTTTTTTTTTGAGACAGGGTTTCTCTGTGTAGCCCTGGCTGTCCTGGAACTCACTCTGTAAACTAGGCTGGCCTTGAACTCAGAAATCCACCTGCCTTTGCCTCCCAAGTTCGGGAATTAAAGGTGTGAGCCACCACTGCCCCGCCTTAACACAATTTTTAAGAGTTCTCTTTTGATGGCTTTCTGTCTAGGCTGTTACTTTTGGAAGACAAAATTACCAATTACTTTTGGAAGACAAAAACCATTGGATCATCTCATTAGATACAAAAAAAGGCCTTTGACAAAAAAAAAAAAACCAACACCCCTTCATAATAAAAGTCCTGAAGAGTAGGGATACAAGGAACGTACCTCAAGGTGGTTTCCAGCCAGCCACAGGAAACATCAACCTAAATGGACAGAAACTCAAAACAATTCCATTACAACCAAGAATAAGACAAGGTTGTCCACGCTCTATAGGCCTATTCATTATAGTACTTGAGGTCTTCGCTGGAGCAAAAGACAATTTCAGGAGATCAAAGAGATGCAAAAAGGAAGGGAAGAAGTCAAAGTATCTTTATTTGCAGATAGTATAATTATATACGTAAGTGACACTGTAAGACTCCACCATGAAACTCCTACAACCGAGAAAACTTTCAGCAAAGTATTGAGATACAAAATTAATACACACAAATTAGAATCTCTCCTATATACAAATAACAAGTAGACTGAGAAAGAAATCAGGGAAACAATACCTTTTACAATAGACTAAAAAAATTATCTTGGGATAACTTGAATCAAGCAAGTGAAAGACTTGTATGATTAAAAAAAAACTTTAAGACATTGAATAAAGAAATTAAAGATATCAGAAATGGAAAGATCTCCCATGCTCATGAATTGGTAGGATTAATATAGAAAAATGGCCATCATACCAAAAAAATTCTACAGATTCAAAACAGTCCCTATCAAAATTCCAACATGATCTTCACAGATCTTGAAAGGACAATTCTCAACTTTATATGGAAACACAGAATACCCAGGATAGCTAAAAGAATTCTGAATAATAAAAGAACTGCTAGAGGTATCACCATCCCCAATCTCAAACTATACTACAGAGCAATAGTAATGAAAACAGCATGGTGTTGACAGAAAAACAGACACATTCATCAATGGAATTGAACTGAAGTCCCAGACATAATCCCACACATACCTATAAATAAATACCTGGTTTTTAAAATGAAAATCCAGAAATACACACTAGAAAAACAGATAGCATTTTCAACGATGGTGCTAGCCACCCTGGATGCCTGGATGTAGAAGAATATAAATAGATCCATACTTATCACCCTGAACAAAACTCAACTTCAAATAGATCAAAGACCTTAACATAAGGACAGATACACTGAATCTGGTGGAAGAGAAAGTAGGAAATAGTCTTGAACTCATGGGCACAGGAGACAACTCCCTGAACACGGATAGCACAGCCACTAAGACCAACAATTAATAAGTGGGAACTCATGAAACTGAAAATCTTCTGTATGTCAAAAAGCACCATCATTCAGACAAAGTGGTAGACTACAAAATGGGAAGATTTTACCAACTGCACAACCAACGCACCATTAATATTTAAAATTTAGGAAGAACTCAAAAAGCTGAACATCAAGAAAATAAATTACCTAATTTTAAAATGAGGCACAGATTCAAAAAGGAATTCTCAAAAAGGGAAATATAAATAGCGTAGAATAATATAAAGAAGTGTTCAACCTCTTTAGTCACCAGAAAAAGGCAAATCAAAACTACTATGAGATTTCATCCTATACCAGTCAGATTGGCCATGATCAATAAAACTAATAACAGCTCATACTGTTGAGGATACAGGGTAAGGGGAACACACATCCATTGCTGGTGGGAGTGCAAAATTGTTCCTCTGTATGTAAATCAGTGTGGCAGTTTCTCAGGAAACTGGGAATAGATCGAATTCAAGATCTAGCTATACCACTCGGGCATATATCCAAAGGATGCTTTATCATGCTACAGAGACACTCGCTCAACCATATTCACTCCTGCTTTATTTACAGTAGCCAGAAATTGGAAACAGACTAGATGTCTGTCAACAGTTGAATGGATTAAAAAAAAAAAAAGGTACATTTACACAATAGTCTATTACACAGCTGTTAAAAAAAACATTATCCTGAGTGAGGTAACCCAGATCTAAACAGACAAATATAGTAGGTGTTCACTTGTATGTGGCGTCAACTTTAATAAGCAGGCTGTGTCTGTCTTTAATAAGCAGGCTACATCCACATAACTACAGAGATTAGTTATAGAATAAGGGACTAAGGGAGAGGAATGGATCTCCCTAGGAAGGGGAAACAGAACAAACAGTTATAAATGAATAGGGGTGGGGAACTAAAATGGGAGGAGCAAATGGGGAGGTGGAGAAGAGGGTGAAGAAGGGAATATGGGGAAGGACACCTAAAACTAAAGGCCATTTGAGGGGTCATATGTAAATCTAACATAATAGGAGCTTCCTAAAATATATACATATATAAAGGTGATCTAAGTGAAGTTGCTAAATATCAGGGAAGACAGAGCCACAACTGGGCATCTCTCATCACCAAATGAAGCCTCCAGTTCCAGGAATGGGCTACATCCAATCCATTGTTGTTGGCTGAAGGGGACCCATGAGAACCCTAAAACAATCCACACTATTTCTGAGGCTATTGTTCTCCCTCCCCAAACTGACAGTGAGGCCCTGGGACTGAAGACAACTTACACAACTCACTGGACACAGTCAAGCCAAGCTGGTGCCTACCTAGAGCCTTCCGCCATACTGACTAGCGTTCATAGTGCTGCGAGGCTCTCTGCGTGCTACCAAAGGAGAAAAATAAACACCGACCATCGACAAACTTTGATCTACAATGGTGACCTGCATGCAAGATAAACTAGAGTAATGTCACAAAGCCTGTGGGAGTAACCAACCAATTTCTAATGAGATGTAAGTCCTAATCCATAAGATGGAACCCATCCTCAACACTATGCAGGCGAACAAGAACCTGAGACTAGGTATGCTAGGGAACTAGGGCAGTACCAAATACTACTGCTCTGCTAAAAGAAGAGAGCAATAAAATGACTCCGAATGGCATTCTGCTCTATTCATAGATCAGTGTCTTGCTCAGCTCTCTTAAGAGACATATCCTCCTGCAGTGTATGGGAACAAGTACAAAGACCCACAACTGGACCAAGCATAGAGAGTGAGGGACCTTGGAACACTCAAACCTGAATGGTCCATCAATTCCTTCCTCTCAGGGGTCAGAGAATCCTGTGGAGGGGAAGCAGAAAGATTGTGAGAACCAGAGGGGACGGGGGACACCAAGGAAGCAAGGCCTTCTAAACACAACATACATATGAACTCCCAGGGGCTGCACAGGTCTAAGTCCAATGGGGTCCCAGCACTAACAGGGAAGGTGGACACAAGCCCCCATTCCTAACCCAGAAGCTATCTCCAATTAATAACTTACAAATGAAAAATGAGTTTTCTCCAACAGAGTCTCACTGGGTGTATACAGATAAACTACTCTTAAGACCAGGCCCCACGCTCCGCAGATGGTCATCACAAATGAATCCAGTGGCATTTTTTTTGGAGACTCTTTGTCTCATTAGCTTTGTTTTGTTTTTCAAATATTACAAGTCCTTTTCATATATATTATGGTTTCCAGTTTTTTAATGGGAGTTCTGTGCGTGTGAATGTGTGTCTCTGTGCTCACTCGCTGACACGTGCACGCACACACAGTTCTCGAACTTTTTCTTTGGCTTTTTCCTTCTGTTTGTTTTGTCCCATTCTGGTTCATCTTTATTTTTATCTAATTTTATTTTATTATCGTTTTTAAGATAGCTGTTTGTATCTTAATGACAGACATAAAGAAAGGATGTAAATGTGGGTAGGGGAGGGACAGAAAGACTCTGGAAAGGGTTGGGGAAGAGGAAGCATAATCAGAATATATCGGTTTTTTTCCCCCTTTTATTTCATGTGCATTCATGTTTTGCCTGCATGTGTGTCTGTGTGAGGGTGTGGTCCCTTGGAGCTAGAACTATTGGCAGTTGTGAGCTACATGTGGTTTCTGGGAATTGAACCTGGGTCCACTGGAAGACCAGCCAGTGTTCTGAATCATTGAACCATCTCTCCAGACCAAATATATTGTGTTTCTTAAAAATCTATTTTCAGCAACAACAAAAAACACAAATATAGGTGTATACACATATACTACTGGTGTATACAAATATATACTTCTCTTAAGACCAGGCCCCACGCTCCGCAGATGGTCATCACAAATGAGTCCAGTGGCATTTTTGGAGACTCCCCCCCCCCCCCCCCCCAAAAAAAAATGCAGTACTAGCAAGGAGGGGGCTACTTCGTCAGAGAATGTCGAATGTTCTGTTTAAGAGATGAATGCAGGGGAAGTGACACATGTCTGCCTAATTTCTTAGTGTGCACAAGTGGACTGGTAAATGTGTCAAAATGTGTCACATGACTATGGAGGTCAGAGGTCAACCTCTCTGAGGTCAACCTCCAATGTCGTCCCTTGGGAGCTGTCCACCTTGTGTCTTTTTCATTTGATTTCTGTTTGTTTTTAATGTGTGTGTGTGTGTGTGTGTGTGTGTGTGTGTGTGTGTAAGTACAAGTGCATACACATGTAGAGGTCAGAGGTCAGCTTTTGGGGGATTGCAGCTCATCAACCAAATGGAAGCAGGGGTTGTCTTCTCTCTCTCTCTCTCTCCCTCCCTCTCTCTCTCTCTCTCTCTCTCTCTCTCTCTCTCTCTCTCTCTCTCTGCTCCTGTGCTGTGCAGTTGTGCTAGCTGGCCTGAGAGGTTCTAGCTGATTCTCTTGTCTCTGCCTCCTGTCTCATGTAGAGCACTGGGATTACAGATGTGTGCCACTGCATCTGGCTTTTCACTGTGGTGCCCAGAACTGAACTCTCATGGCCGGATTGCATGTCTAGCATTTTTACCCACTGAGCCCTCTGGTTTTTTTGGGTTTTTTTTTTTTTTTGTTTTGTTTTTTTTTTTTTTTTTGTTTGTTTGTTTTTGAGACAAGGTCTCTGCTGGTGTTAAAAAAATGATTTTTTTTGATGATAGGTGAGAGCCACAGTTATCTGTAGGTCTAAGGATAAATACTTAGACTATAGTTGGGAATAAATAAATATTTTAAAGTTGGCAATGGTGGTACACACTTGTAACCGCAGATCTAGGCAGGTAAACACAGGTCAGGTCCTTGGGGCTCACTGGCTGGTAGCATAACTTAATCAGTAACTTCCAGGCTGATGAGAGACCTGTCTCCCAAACTGAGGTACCGGCTGCCGCAGTGGCCCATTCCTTTAATTCTATGGCTCAGGAAACCAGACAGATGTCTGTGGATTTGAGACCCGTGTGGTCTACGTGGTGTGTTTCAAGTCAGTCAGGGTTACAAAAAGAAGCAGGGGAGGAAAATAAACATCCCAGGACCTGCACAAGTTCAAACCAAGCAAAAGCCTAGTACCAAGAAATAGAGTGAATGTAAAGTCCTGCCCCTGACCAAAAGGCAATTTGCAATTGATACCTGCTGGAAAAGAGAAAATCAGTTTTCCCCAATGAAGTGCCACTGGGTGTATCAACCACAGGCCTGGGCAGGTCCCGTGTGCAAGACTGGATAGCCAGGACAAAGGAACTTCATGTGGGTTCTTGTTATTAGTTTAGAGACTTCTTGTTTTGTTTAGGTTGTGTGTGTGTGTGTGTGTGTGTGTGTGTGTGTGTGTGTTATTGATTTTTGTTTTGATTTTCTTGCGATTTTGTTTTGTTTGGGGGTGTTTGAGAGAGAACACAGAGGAACATGAAGGTTAGGTAAAGAGGAGAATCTGGGAGGGATTGAGGGAGGGAAAATATGACCAAAATATGCTATATAAAACATAAGGAAAAAAACAAGAATAAATGGGGCTGGAGAGATGGCTGCTCTTCCAGAAGATCCAGGTTCAATATCCAGCATCCACATGGCAGCTTGCAACTATCTAAAACTTCAGTTCTGGAGATCAGACACTCTCACACAGACATACTTGTAGGCAAAACACAAAGCCCATAAAAATAAATAAATATTTAAGGGAGGAAGGAAGGAAGGAAGAAAAGAAAGAGAGAGGGGGAGAGGGAGGGAGAGAGAGGGGGAAGAGAGAGAGAAAGCAAGCAAGTGAACACACGTGAGTTGTCCTCTGGCGGGCACACACACGTCCACAAGACTGGGGTATCTCTAAGGCAGTTTGAGCCAGTCTCCTCTGCGTCCCAGCAGATACTAAACCCCTTTCAATACCTTCCCGGCAACACATAAGCAGGACATCTAGGGCAGCTGAGGAACAGCTCCATCTAGTGGTAGGATAGGAGTAATGGCGTAATGAGCCAGTGCACACTCACCTCTCTCCTGCTCCGCCTGACCTGTCCTACAGCAGCCTGGAACACAGAAAACCAAGCTTTGCAGGCAGACAGTATGCAGTAAGTGCTCAATTAATAAATCTCTATTTTGGTTAATGTCATGGGTTCAAACGAAGACCAAATCTATCTATCTCTCTCTCTATCTATCTATCCCCTAGTGACTCTCTTTGGATTCTGTTGAGTATCCTTAAATAAGGCTGTGACCCAGAGTATCCTACTCAGGGAAGCTCTGAGTCGTTCTAGAAAACAGTGAAGCGTGAGAAGGTTGTATGAATCTGATGTGAGATCAGCCCAAGGGATCCCCAAGCTTCTGTATGAGTCTCAAGGAAGGGGTAGGAGGTCTGATTAGACAACTGTACCCTGAGTGTGGGAGGTTTGGTTTCCCTGGGTCATCTGTACCAGCAATCACTGCAACTGTTTGCCGAATCTTGGACCACTCCTGCAATGGCCTCCCCTGGGCAGAGTCATGAGAATGGTGTTTGCCCGGGGAACCCCATACTTCTCTGGAGTCATCCACTTACAAAAACTGCACCCAGCCCTTGGAGCAGAGGGTGTTTCTTTTCTCCACCAAAACCTGAAACATCTTAGGTTGCTGTTTTCTTCTCTAGCATTTCCTTTGGGGGAGCCTGGGAGATGTCTCCGGGGGTAACTTACCCTGCAAACACGAGGACCTGAGTCTAACCCCCAGCAGCCACATAAAAAGCCAAGCACCTCAGTACAAGCCTGTGACCCCAGAATTTGGGAGACTCAGAGACAGGCAAATCTTGAGAGCTTACCAGCCAACCCATTATTAATAAAGGCTACCAATTTAGTAAGAGGCCTTCAGAGTAACACAGCAGAGAGCCATTGAGGAAGGCATCCAACATCCTGTTATACCTTCACAGGTATTGCACACCCATGCATCTGCACATTCACATGCATGTAACACACACACACACACACACACACACACACACACACACACATGCACACCACTGTATGAAATGTGTTCTGTCCATGTTTTCTGACACAGAAGTTAATTTTAAACATCCTGGGGTTCCCCTGAGGAGTGAGGGTGGGGCATCCTCCAACATTCCACGCCAACATCAGCCCTCTCATATCCATCCCAGTCCCACTTAGATGTCTGTGACTCAGCATGAGGGAACCAGGAAAGCTTGTGTGAGCGACATAGTAATGCTAGGCTTTCACTAAGCATGTAATTTAAATATCTGTGTGTGGTGATATTAGCATAACCTCCTAGCACACATCTGACATCTAAGTGCCCCACACTTCTGACATCAAAATGCGCCCTGGAGAGGGCCCACAGTGGGAGACCGCAGGTTACTGATGGTCAGCATTATCTCTCCAGAGACCCCTGATCCTAAGTTGCATCCCTAAACTACAAAGCTCTGCTGCATTTCCCCTCCTCCCCCTGCGGAAGCTGAGATAAAGCATATCAGCGGGTCTTCTGAGTGTTTTTAATTGTGTAGGAACTATATCACCAACCAGCGCCTGCATAAAACAAAACATTGGGGTGACTAAGACAGTTCCTCCTCTGCTTGTTTCCCTGTGACACACTGCTGAATCCTCGCACACCTCCCCACCCCCACCCCCACCTCCATCCTCTAATCTGCCCTCAAAACGTGGGGAGGGAGTGCTGTCTTCCATGTATACACTCCCTCAGGACACGCTGGTGGTGTGGGAAGAAAGAACGCAATGGAGAGGCCTGCTTGTGAGGATACAGGCACTCTCTAAAAGAAGGCTCCGCTCAGTTGGCACCAGTGTAGTGGACAGAGGCATGCAAATCCTTCTGTTATGAAACACCTAGAAAAGATAAAGTTTTACTGTTTCAAATGCACAGATGTGTTCAAAGAAAAGGAAGGACTAAGGATCAAACATTCAGACAATGTATTAGGTTTGGGGTGTGTGTGTGTGTGTGTGTGTGTGTGTGTGTGTGTGTGTGTGTGCTTGCACATTGTACTTGTGTCTGTAGGTTTGTGTACATTTGGAGACTTGGGGACAACCTCAGCTGTCATTCAACAAGACACTGTCCATTTGGGTTTTTTTTGATCCAGGGTTTCTCACTCGTCTGGATCTTTTCCAGTTCAGCAAGACTGGCTATCTAGTGAGTCCCAGGGGTTTGCTGGCTTCTGCCTCCCCAGCATTGGCTAGGATTATAAGCATACACCACTTCACGTGATTTTTTTTTTTATGTGGGTTTTGGAGATCAAATGCAAGCCCTCACACATGTAGAGCTTTACTGGCTGTCTCGCCAGCCCTCTCTGTCAGTTTTCTAGTCACATCTAACCATGACACATAACACATAACCAGGACACATAACCATAACACACAACACATAATCATGACACACAACACATAACCAAGGACACACAACACATAACCAGGACACATAACCATGACACATAACACAACACATAACCATGATATACAACACATAACCAGGACACACAACACATAACCAGGACACACAACAC
>JADRCD010238458.1:0-26311 GCA_019843815.1 Montemys delectorum
ATGAAATAAACAATACTACTAATAGAGAGGCTGAGATAGGAGAAGCAAGATTTCAAGACCCTTATGTTGTACACAGCAAGACACTGTCACAAACAAGCTGAAAGTGTATTTAGATTGTACAATATTGGACCTATTTCTCCAATTACCAAATTAGAGAGACCATTGTATGACAATCAACAAATTTCTAATTCCTCATATTTTTG
This sequence comes from Montemys delectorum, assembly GCA_019843815.1. Classification (NCBI taxonomy): domain Eukaryota; kingdom Metazoa; phylum Chordata; class Mammalia; order Rodentia; family Muridae; genus Montemys; species Montemys delectorum. Next base: position 204 of record JADRCD010238458.1, read on the forward strand.
GATTTCAATTAATTAGTATATGTTGGTAATATTAATTTTCATATTAAGATATTAAGAAAAGGTAATTGTCACTTCCTGTTGTTTTTGTTGTAAGAGGTGGAATTAGGTTTGTGTGGATTTGTTGAAAGATTACTTTCTTGCTTCTTCTAGGGTGTAGTTTTGCTCCTTATGTTGATATTTTCCATCTATTATCCATTGTAGGGCTGGATTTGTGGAAAGATATTGTGTAAATTTGGGTTTGTCATAGAATATGTTGTTTTCTCCGTCTATGGTAATTGAGAGTTTTGCTGGGTAAAGTAGCCTGGGCTGGCATTTGTGTTCTTGTAGGGTCTGTATGACATCTGCCTAGGATCTGCTAGCTTTCAGTCTCTGGTGAGAAGTCTGGTGAGAAGTCTGTTGTAGTTCTGATATGGTTGGGTTGTCTCATTAAGGATGATATTTTCTAGTTCTACCCATTTGCCTAAGAATTTCATGAATTCATTGTTTTTAATAGCTGACTAGTACTCTATTGTATAAATGTACTACATTTTCTGCATCTATTCCTCTGTTAAAGGACATCTAGTTTCTTTCCAGTTTCTGGTAATTATAAATAAGGCTACTATAAACATCATAGAGCATGTGTGCTTGCCCTTTAAGACATTGAAGAAAGAAACTGAAGAAAATATAAGAAGATAGAAACATCTCCCATGCTCATGTATTGGTAGAAATAATATTCTAAAAATAATTCCAAAAGTAGTCTATGGATTCAGTGAAATCTTTATCAAAAACCCGCCAAAATTCTTCCAAGATTTTGAAAGTGGAATTTTCAGCTCTCTATGAAAATACAAAGCAAAACGAAAAGCCATCCAAAACAATCCTGAATAATTCTAGAGGTGTTGGAGGTTTCACCACCACCCATCTCAAATTGTACTACAGAGGTATAGTAATAAAAACATTATGTTATTGACATTAAAAGGCCATGTTGATCAATAGAATGTAATGGAAGTCCAACATATAAATCCGCACACCTATGGATACCTGAGTTTTCATAAAGAAGTCAGAAATACACACTAGAAAAAAGACAGCATCTTCAACAGATGATGCAGGCCAAACTCGATAACTGCATGTAGAATAATGCAAATAGATCCATACTTCTCATGCTGCACAAAACTCGAAATGGTTCAGAGACATAAATATCAGGCTAGATACCCTAAACTTAATAGAAGAGAATGGGGCATGGGTGGGAGTGGAGACAGTCTTGAACTCATTGGAACGAGAAAGGGACTCCTGAACAGACCACCACAGGCACCAAGACCAAAACTTAATAAACAAGACCTCATGAAACCTAAAAGCCTCTGTATAGCAAAGGACACCATCTTTGGGACAAAGCAGCAGCCTACAGGATGAGCAAAGATCTACTAGACAGCAAATTTTCATAATAGATAAAGAACTAAAAAATAAAATCAAGAACATAAATGACCCAATTAAAAATAGGATGCAGTTCTAAACAATAGTCTAAAAAGAGGAAACAGACTGTAGTGGCTATTCCCGGTTGTCAACTTGACCATTTCTGGAGTGAACTACAATACAGAATCGGAAGGCTCATCTGTGATCCTGATCTTGAGGCTAGGAGATACAAGTTTCTGATCTGGATCTTGGCATGGAGATCTTGAGACATAGTGGCTATGAATCTCAGGAGACTAAGGCAAGGAGATCTCTGAGTTCAAGGTCATCTGGAACAAAACAAGTCCCAGATCCAGGTGTGGTGGCACACACCTTTAATCTGGGCCACACCTTCCTCTGGAGACCTACATAAGGACATTGGAAAAAGGAAGATTTGCTCTCCTTTGCCTGCTTTCTTTGTGGGATTGAGCAACTGCTAGATCCTTGGACTTCCATTCACAGCTGCTGCTGACCATTATGGGAAGTTGGACTACAGACTGTAAGTCATCAACAAAGTCCTTTACAATACAGAGACTACCCATAAGTTCTGTGACTCTAGAAAACCCTTACTAATACACAGATCTTGATGAGAAGCACTTAAAGATATGTTCAACATCCTTAGTCGTTAGGGAAATGAAATCAGAACTACTTTGAGATTTCACCTTATGCTTATCAGAATAGCCAATAAAACAAACGAGAACTCATGCTGGTGAGGATATGGAGTAAGAGGAGCACTCACCCATTGCTGGTAAGAGTACAAACTTGTACAACTACCATGGAAACCAGTATAACAGCTCCCCAGGAAGCTGGGAATAGATCTACCTACGCATCCAGCTACCTTCCTCTTTGGCATACACTGAAAGAATTCTATCTCTTACTATCAAGACTATATTAGCTTAACCATGTTCATTGCTGCTCTAATCGTAATACCCCAAAATTGAAACAGACTAGATGTCTGTCAGTGGACGAATGAATAAAGAAAACGTGGGGCATTTACACAATGGAATATTACTCAGGTGTTAAAAAAATGAAATTCATGGGAAAATGGATGGAGATAGAACAAAATCATCCTACATGAAGTCTCTCAGACCCAGAGAGACAAATATGGTGTATATTCACTTATATTTGGATATTAGCTGTTAAGTCTTCAATAAGCAGACTAAAATCCATAGAATCACAGAAGTTGATTTAGGTTTAGAATAAGGGACTATGGGGAAGAATTGGATCAATCTAGGAAGGGGAAATAGAATAGATAGTTGTAGATGGATGTGGGACTGGGAAGATTAAACTGGGAGCAGTTGGGAGAGCTAAAAGTAAGGGCCATTGAAGAGAGGGTATAGAAACCTCATGCAGTAGAAACTTTCTAAAATGTAGACATTAATCTCTATTTTACCTATATTAACCTATATTTATAAATCTGTATTTAGATGGACAGAGGCCCAAACAGACATCTCTCATTACCCAATGAAGCATTCAGTGCTAGGAATGAGTTCCATTTAATGAAACTGTTGCCCAAAGTGAACATGGAAATCTGCAAACAACTGAGCCTGTTGCCATGGCTGTTGGTTGCTCCCCACATATGGATGGTGAGGCTCTATTGCTGTAGATAACACCTTCACAATTAGCTGAATCTGGAGAAGTCAAGCTGGTGCCTACAAAGAACCTTCATCCCTACTAACTAGTGTTCACAGTACTGGTTATCCATCACATACAATCAAAGGAGAAAGGTAGCTGCCAGCCCTGCCTTGTCAGCAAAGACCTTAACCCCTTAGCTCTCGTATTAACCATTTGATAACCCTCCACACTAAATTTTATAGTGGTTGTACCAGTTTGCACTCTCATTGGCTATTTGTAAATACATATCATTCTTTATAAAATTAATTAACAAATATGGCTTCAGAGAAAACATGTGGCTTTTAAGCCCTGTTGTTCTTGTCCTACTCTCTTTCTTATTTCTTTAGCCTTCTGAATGTTTGTTCATGTGACCAAGCTGTTGTGCTCATTCCTATGTAGAACACTTCTGAGTCTCTCCAGGGATGATAGATTCTCTTCCCTCAAATCTAGATTTCAGAAACCAAAACTATGCATTAATATCCCAGTAAACCTTCCTAAAGTAGATTACAACACCAAATTATAGCCCCCAAATGACTGTTTTTTTTAAATTTTTAGTTTCTATGGAAAGGTGAACAAAATTTTACAATATCTCTGTTAAAATTTCAGTGAGATTTTTCTTATCCTTGCAGTGGTTTTGGGGGTGATGTTGATGGTTGAAAGAAGTATAATATCAATTAATAATAAAGAAGACAGCTAATTGTGTCTTCATGAAATAGAAGACAACTGACATTTTGGAATAAGCAGAGAATAATTGTCAGAGACCCTGTATTTATTTATAGTGATAAAGGTCAAAAACTATAATAAACCCCAAAACCTCTATACCTCCAAAATAGAGTTTGACAGAGAATTTATATGAAGACATAGGATAAGAATAGACTAGTTCCTAAAAATTACTCTTTGGGTGACATTTTCGTACAAGAGGAAAAGCAAGGAGGAGATATGAGTGGATTAAAGAACTCCATAGGAAACACCTGAATGTGATTTGAGGGCCGTAAAAGCCATTTTGCACTTATCAGCATGGCGTTCATGCAGCGGGCTACAAGTTATTAAAAACACTATCTATTCAGAGTACTCATTTCTCAGTCTGTTTGCTTTGATACAAAGTGTCACAAGTAAGGAAGTTCTTGGGTTGAGTATTTAGGTTGTAAATATGTCTTGTGTTCAGAAGCGATACTATGCCACACAATGTTGAAAGATGTCACATGCCAGATTGGTAAATCACACTGGGGCTAAAATGATGTTTGCTGTGTGCCCAGCAAGATGTATAACCTAAGAAAGCATGTGTGCAATGACCTTCAGTTACACTGCTCTAGAGTCATACTGGTTGCTGTAAGATAGAGGCACATTATCATATACAGAGATCTGGAGATTTCAAAATGATTTGCAAATAGACATCAAAAGAGAGTCAAGATGATCATCTGCTTCCAAAATAATTGAGCTCCAATAATTGGTTTGCAAATTAGCTATTTGGGATATGGAACATTTTTGTAATGATGATTAAGGAAACCACCATGATCTCATTTATCTGATTTTCAGTTTTAAATCTACAACAATATATATACATTTCTTTGGGTAGAGGGAAATATACTCAGAGATTTACCATGGAATGGCAGAATAATGTGAGTCTCAGAAGTTCTGTGAACTATAAAGGCCTCTGATGTCCTGGCAGCGTCTTAGGTGAGAGGTTCACTCCTGGTCAAGGGTGATGCCTGTTCTTGAAGACTCTCCCCTCCAGAGACTTACAGTACAGAACCCACCAGTCAATGAACTAAATTTAAACATGAGGATACTTCTTAACATTTTCTTTAATGTGAGCTAAAATCAATTTGGGTAAAGGGAGCAAATAATCCAAAGCAAAGACTGAGTTCAGAGAAGAGCTGACTGTGAATGTTCCTACAGTAGGTGATTTTGCTGTATAAGACTGAGCATAGCGTAGGAGCCATTCTTAGTGTGTTTTAACCACAACAGAACTACCAGAATCTGTGTAGGTTTAAACCAGTACACACTTGTTCTTTCAGATTCTAGAGTTTGCAAGAGTCAAGATCAGAGCTTCAGTGTGATGTGTGTGGCATTGGCTGTGTCTTCACAGGATAAATATGGAACCATTCTTTGACTTCTTCTTACCATGGCACTAACTCATTGATTACAATTTGAGTTTCATCCCTGAATCACTTTCCTAATTCCCAACTCTATCACCTTGGGATTGAGAATTTCTCAGTGTGCATATTTTTGAGAGTCATGAGTGTCTTCACATGGTAGCACAGGTGGGTCTTAGAATTCAGAGAAGCATAGAAGGATGTGATTTTCATGTGTTTTTTTGTACACAGCACTGAACCTATGCATGGCCCAACCTGACTTACCCATCTCTTCCCCACTTCATGCTTTCCTTTCCTCCCTTTAATGTTTCCTTCCTTTCTCTACTTTTATTCTCTGTCACCATCATCATCACCATCATCACCGTCACGATCATTGTCATCACTGTCTCTATCATCATCATGAATATTCAAAGGCAGATACTCTCAACTCTGGATTTACCTCCCTCTCTGAAGAACTTCCCACAATAATGAGGATTTTATTAGCCTTCTTCAATATTTGATAATTTTTTTTTAGGATATATTCTCATTTCTGTCTAGAACTGATTAGTTATATCAATTTTCATAGTGACAAATTTGTAGACAACTTCAATTACCTCATAGAGAACGGAACCAAAATTTCTCTTAATTTGGCTTTTGGATGAAAACAGAATTAATACACACTGATGAAACCAATGGCATTGAAATACCTGTCACTATTGTGAGGATTACATGGGCTTATGAACCACTGATGAAATAAAAAAAAAAAATAGAATACAAGAAGATAGAATGCACCAATTACTTCCTTCGATCTTTGAGCCTCTGTGTAAAACACAAAGTGGAGATCTCGAGGAGTCATGAATTGCCCATCTCCTCTCTCTCCCCTTAAGGGCATGGACACCTATTTGATAGCCCTGGTGAAGCTGGCATTACAGGCACTTTTATATCATGGACTTATTGAGGTTGGCCAGCAATGATGGACAGGTCTACACGACAAGATCAGCACTGCACCTTAAAAGTCACTCTTACCTTTGAGAAGAATTCAACCTTTATTTCTGACCTTTATGGAAGCTGAATGACTTAAGCATCAAAGAGCTACTTCTGACTTCAGTAACAATTTCTTCAACTTGTTCTTTATTCCAGGTCAGGCCTTTGATGTTATCAGTTTGTCGTATATTTGTTGATATACTTCCAAAGTTCCTAAAACACGCCACAGGCCATTATTTATCACACTTCATCAGCAGATGATTAACGCTGGGCTTGGAGAAAGTTGAACTACACTTATAAACATAATTACAATCAGAAGGTAGTTGCTTTAAAACAATATTTCATTGTTTTCTATGATTAAAAACAAAACAGATTTAACAGGCATCTATATGTGGACACAAATGGACAAACCTACTTCTTAAAACTCAATTACTAGGTTTTCCCCACCTAATCCATTCTAATCCATTTTACATTTATTATTTACTTGTTTATTCATTGGTTTGTCTTAGGGATCTTCTGCAGTATAGGCTGGCTTTGAACTTCTGATCCTCCTGCCTCTACCTTTTGAATGCTAGGGATTATAGGTATTTGCTTCAATGTCTGGTTCTAATCTATTTTTATTGAAGTCCACTTAAAACTTGATTACCATTTTAACTTTTTCATTCCTCTACTTAATCTGTTTACCTCCCATCATTCTCCTGAGATCTGAACATCAAGTGAGCCATGTCACCTGATCTGGTGTGTCTAGTGGAAAATGCCGAGTTTCTAGTTTTCATTTTAGATGATTCTCCAAATTATGGTTTTGTTTGTGTGTCTCTTTACTCATTTTTTTTCTTAGTTCATATTTTGGTCCCTATCATGAATATAAAAAGAAATAACATTTTTATTGTTATGCTGATTTTGGAAACATTACTGCATATTGCTACTTTCCAGAAAATAGACTTAAAAATCTTAGTCCTTCAGTAAGACTGGACTTACAATTCCACCCTCTACTAACACTGGGCACAGTTTTCTCCCAGCTGCAAAGTAAGACATTTTTTTTTAATGCAATATGGCCAGTGAGTGTGTTTTTAAATAGAAATTACATTTTTGTCATCAACCAAGGTAATTTTAGTTCAGTTAATCTCTTAGCATCAAAAATTGGAGTAGAAACAAACAAGAGAGGAAAGCTGAAGATGAAATAGGGTTTGACAAAGCTCCCATCCCTGAACCAGGCCATGGCAGAGCGCTGGCTGCTTCACCAAAACATCACCAGTAGGAACAGAGATTCAGTCTCTCGGCATGGCATGCTGCACAAACAACATGGTCAACATGGTTCTCTCTACATTCTTTCAGCATGGCAGATACAGACAGCACCAAGCCTTGAGTGCTCTGCACAGAGTCAGCTGACAAGACATCATTTCTTGAGTCCCGGTAGACTTCTAGTGAAATAGGTATCCTTAACTTTACCCAGTGGGTTTTCTCTCTCATCTCTTTTTTAAATCATCACCTTTTCTTTATTTTTTTATTTATTTTTTATTTTTTTGCACAATCTTACACATGGGGCTATTTCTACCTTCTCTTCTCTTTGTTTTGATTGTCTGTGGACCCTGTGGGGAGCACTGCCAGCCCAAGTGGCATAGATACTTTTAATATGCTTGTGTATATATATATATATATGTGTGTGTGTGTGCGCGCGCGTGCACGCGCGTGTGTGTGTGTGTGTGTGTGTGTGTGTATGCATATAGACTTTATACATGACTATACCTAAAATGGCATAAGTGTATAAATACATTCTGTATTAACTTCCCTCCCGGAAGATACGGCCTACTTAGGGCACAGGACTTGAAATTGAGCTTGATTCTAAAGCCTCCTTCCTGTTCTTTAGCTTCCATGATACCACACACTACTATGCTAGAGGCCAAAGAGAGGAAGCAGTAGTGCCATAGCTGTGACATCAATGAATCACAACAATGGCCAGCACAGCAAGCTATCCCTAAAGATGTAGCAGTGGCATTCATTCACACACTGAGGTAGCCAACAGCTGACTAATTGGACTCAAGGGGCATTCAACACAAGGGAACTGTTAGGAAAATGTATCCAGGGCTAAGGAGGGTGGGTCTTAGACAAGAGCCTAAGACTGACAAGTTGCTAGATCAATATAATTCCTTCTTACACTCTAAAGTTGGCCTTATAGCCACAGATAAGGGTAGCTCTCGCCCCTTCATCAAAGACGCTTCTCTTTAGAACAAACTGAGCCATCGTGAAGAAACCCACAACTGGATACACAAGGCAGAGGCCAATGGAGTGTAGGAACTCCAGCCCCATCGGGAACAGCTACAACTCAATTCCTGTAACTGAGGCTCAAGGACCATCTCTGACATGCAGACTCGGGCCAAGGAAAATCTCAAGGGGTCCAACCTATAGTTATAGAACTTATGTCTACTAAGGACTGCTGAAAGAGGGGATAGAGGGTATTAGCCTCTCCTGGTCCGCTACTTGGTTATCCAACACAATATCGTCAGCCTTGAATGGTATACACATAAACAATAAAAACGAACACAGCAGGTTTTATTTACTACATATATATGTAAACATGACACTAGTAAGAAAAAGATGCTATCCATTTGAGGAGTAGGGGGAGTAAATGGGAGGGGTTAGAGGGAAGAAACCGAAAGAAGAAATATATTTTATTTAAAATACATTTTAAATAAATAAAATAAAATACGTTTTAAATAAATAAAATATTATACATTATATATGGTATATTTTTATATAATGATATTTTATTTAATTGGTATAATTATATTTTATTTCAAATATATTTTAAATCATATTCTATCTAAAATGTATTTTTATTTCATTTGAAATATATTTGAAAGGGGGAAGGGAAAAGGAACATATAAAGTTTGCATAGCATGTGTGCTGCCTAGTTTTATGTCAGCTTGACATAAGCTAGAGTCTTCTGAGAAGAAGAACATCAACTGAGAAAATGAAGTCAGGTGTATAGGCAGAGCTGTGGGGCATTTTATTAGTTAGTGACTGATGTGAGGAAGGCCCAGAACGTTGTAGGTGGTACCAGCCCTGGGCCGCACCGGCTTCTGGGTTCTATAAAAAAAGCAGGCCAGGCAAACAATTAGTAGGAAGCCAATAAGCAGCATCCCTAACAGCCTCTGCATCAGCTCCTGCCTCCATGTTCCTCCTCTTGGAGTCTTGCCTTGTCTTTCCTCAATGCACTTTGAATTAGACATAAAAGTCAAATAAATAACAATATGAACCAACAAGTAGCTGCAGAACTCCCAGGGACTGAACCACCAACCAAAGAGTATGCATGAAGGGACCCATGGCTCCAGCTGCATATGTATCGAAGGATGGCCTTGGGAGGAGAGGCCCTTGGTCCTATGAAGGCTCGATGCCCCAGTGTGGGAGAATGCCAGGACAGGGAAGCAGGAGTGGGTGGTTTGGTGAGCAGGGAGGAAGTAGAATGGGATAGGGGATTTTGGAGGGGAAACCAGGAAAGGGGATAATATTTGAAATGTAAATAAAGAAAATATCTAATAAAAAAAAAAGTCAAATAAACCCTTTCCTCCCCACATTGCTTTGGGTCATGGTGTTTCATCACAACAATGGTAATACTGACTAGGACAATATGCAAACAAGAATGAACAAATGGGCCCTTGTCTTCTGTGTTTAAAATGTAGAACTTTCTAAATGTTGTAGCCCTTTGCAAAAATTTGAGCTGGGTCCACTACAATGGACACTCTAAGAGAATTTTTGTCCTCTCTATCTCTTTCTCTCTAGTCTACCTCCTTCCCTCTCCCCCTTTCTCACACTCTCTTTTCCGGTGCTTTGAAAGTTATAGAATCTGTCGAAGTTGTTGAAAGAACTTATTACAACTTCAGTGGCTGGACCCAAAGCATTTCTGCTTCCTTAAAGCTAGGACGAAGCCTGCAAATGTATAGTTCCCCTGTGATACTGAGAGCAGTGCTCCCTCATGGATACCTAATGACATAATTTTCACCACGGATAAAGGATAAAATATAAGAGCATTATTGAAGTCAGGACATAACAGAGGTTTTCAGTAGTAAATGCCAGAGAGCATCCAGCCTGGGCTCTGATTGGCTCCAGAAATCAAACTAATTGAAGACTCTGGTCCCAAGCACCTTTAAAGAGTTGAATTAAGATCTCTTTATACTGACATGCACAGGTGTTGTTACTTACATTGCCTTAGCAAGAGGATATTTTTGAGGAGTTACTGGATACTTTATTTCTTTAATACCTGCAAGATTACTTTGAATTAACAGCTTGATATTTATCTGCAATTATATAATAGTTATACTGTGCTAGCCCAGGCAAGAATAACAGCTTAATTATAGAATGCATGATTCCCAGATTTATTAATCTCATTATTCTTTCTTGTGTGTAGTTATCTCGGCATTTGTTATATCCAAGTGTGATTTAAAAGTACCACTCAGAGGAAACTGCTAAATAAATCCTAAAGTAAAAAGGCCCAGCCTTCCTAGCTGTGGATTTCACATCGGTGGAGCACCCTGAGCACATTGAGCTGTGTGAATCATGCCACTCCTTCTGGAACAGTTTGAAGATGATTTTTTTACCTCATGAAGAGTTTTAGATTTTAAAGGCAGGGTTCCAGACATAAAGTTTGTGTTGTCATATCCTTAAGCTTTGCTCAAGGATAGAAGATCATCCGTAAACCTTTCAATTTTACTTTTACCTATGTGTAGTCAAGAGTCTACAAGGTATTGTTTAGCTAGAGGCTTTTCTGAAATCTTTATTTCCTTAGATTTTACACCACACTAAATGTACAAGCTGTTGTTATAACAAATTCTAAATGTTGCTAGAACAGCATCTTTAAACTCCTCCCTCTAGTCAGAGAAAAGGCTCTGTATTCCTTCATGTAATAATTTCATATTGGTTTTAGGACATGGTAGCATAGTAAAAATTTGATTGACATTTTAACAACTTAAGAATATATATATTCTTAACAGTTGATTTTCTGCTCCCATATAAATATTTCAATCAAATTTTTACTATGAAACCATGTCCTAAAAGCAATATATACATATATATATGTGTGTGTGTGTGTGTGTGTGTGTATGTGTGTGTATATATATATATATATATGTGTGTGTGTGTGTGTATATATATATCTATATATAGGAGTGCAAGGTTATGTATTTTCAGTTTTATGAACAGATAACAGTTATTATTATGATAAAGGGAGGACTACTAGGGATTACAGACAAGAAATCCACTTTGTTGAATACGGTTATGATAGAATCCAAGAAGATATCCTGGGCATTACACAAAGAATTCATGTTGCCAGGCACAATCACTTTTGCTTTTGCAACATCTGTCATCCAGTAAACATCAGGAAACTGGGCAGCTGCTTCATTTAAAATGCTTGTATGCAAGATCTTCTTTGAGAATTTATGAAAAGGCAGACAATGAGCCCTTGAGGGAGATTAAAGAGCAATCTACAGGGCTGAGGACCAGACAATAGAAACAGACAGGAAACTGAAGAAGAAACCAAAACAAAGAACAAAACCCTCATTAAATGAAGGTAACAGATAACTGATAACAACTTATAGCATAGACAGTGTGAACTGTCTTTTATGAACTCTCTTTTATGAGCATAAAAGCAAAAGAGCAGGATGGATTAAAGACTTACCCTAGGCCATTAATTCAAAAAATAATAACAAAATATCAGATATCTAAGGAGAAGAGACTGTTGTAGCATGTCAGGGTTTGGCGAGGACCATAGGGACAGTACAGAGGCTACACAGAGCAGAAGTGGGTGACTTTGCTGGTGACCTTGGCTTCATTGTCCTGAATTAGCAGACTGTAGTCTGGGCCATTTCTTATCATAATTGGAAGAGAAGGAAATGCAAAGCTCAAACAGGTTTTCATCTTGTGTGTAATTTGCAATGTAATGGTTTCACCGAAGAGAAGATCTTGCCTTAATACCATTTTAATAGGACATGTCTTTCAGCCATGTCAAAACAGGTTTTGATGAGCCCAGGATTTCCAGGAAAGTCTCAAAGTGCCACAGAAAGCTGACTTTCCTCCATAGCCCCTCCCCCACTTTGATCAATCACGTGTCAGCTACGAGCAGTCATCGGAAAAACAATTTAAATAAATGTCACTGTAAACAACCGAAGCATAGAAAGGTTAAAATTATAAAGATGTGAGTTCCAGGTAATTAATTTTTATATATCTGAGACTGCTCTAAGAAGGGCAGAAACAATTAAAAGGAACGGCCACTAATTGAGTAAGTGATTGAGATGTGAGAGGCCAATAAGTACCATTTCCCTCGAAGAAATGGAGATATCTAGACTCAGCTATCAGGACCGAGTTCTGGTCTCTGTCATATCCCACTGGCAAATTAATTGAATGCTGATACAGAGCAAGTTTTCTTATTACTGAAAATGACACTGTTCGTACACTGTTTTCCATTGCAGAGCTCCTCCCCAGTCTGAACCATCTCCTAGGAGGACGTCTTAGGAATCAATTTAGTTATTAGCAGACAGTGCCACCTTTTGTATTGTGTTTTATCGGTAGAGATGAGAAATACTTTTAAATGATTATTTGAAACACATTTAGGTGTTGTGATTGTATTGGAGGAGGGGGCACAGTAAAGAAATTGTAGCTGTGACTGCTCTATTGGAGGGAGGTACTTTTGGGGGGTAAGAGAGAGAAAAAATAGCCAGAGGCACCTGGAAGAGTCCAAAGCAAGAGAGAAAAGAAAACAGGCTGAACATGGCAAGGGGCTAGGGGTGCAGGAGGGCACGAGAGAGTAATGGACCTAGCAGGAGGGAGACCAAAGGAGTAGAGACGAGAAAGCACAAGAGAGCAGAGCAGAAGGTAGCAGGCATAGTAAGCTAGTTCAGGAGAACAGTGGCCGGCAAAACCACGTGGATTATAAAGGGAATGTGTATAGTCCGGCTTGAGCTCATTCCTAGACATATGGAAGGCCTGAGACTTGGCAGTCACCATCTAAATATTAAGGTCCTTAATTTTCTTATATAAATATGGAATCTTTCTCCCAGTAGACCATACTGTTGTGTGATTATGCCTCACAAAATATTCTCTATCTGTAACAAATGTCACACATTTTTATATTATAGTGTTAATTTGTATCTTTCTCCAGGATGTATTTATTGTATTCATTTTGATATCTACTGTGCATCAACAGAGAATGGCAAGGTATGTAGACAGGAGCTGTTACAAGGAAGTTTACAAGTATCTATTAAAACATGTTATTCTAGGTGTATAACAAGTCCTTGGAAACCCTATAGGATGTATAGGGTCTCAGACTAGAAGTATCTGGAGCCCAAGCTTAGAGAATTAGCCGAGGTCTTGGAACACAGCAAGCAGACAGAATAATGTGACAAAGATACATATGTGGGAATCAATTTGTTCTTAAAGCTAAACACTCATGTCATGAGACGCCACAGGCTGGTCATACAGAGGAAATTTTTTAAAAAAAAAAATCAATTTAAACATTCATGCCCCAAATCTAAAGCTTTGTGGGATAAATCTCTACCTCTCATATTTAAACAAACTGTTCTAACCTGAGCATGTGAATAGCTTCCTACTAAACTCACTACTCACCCTGTCCACCCAGGACTTCACTCTTAGAGAGGTATCATTGTGATGCCTTTGGAATATACTTTCCTTTAGTCAGAGATGCCTGTAGTAATACATTAATTAAATAAATCCTGGCAGCATGTTCCATGTTACCTGCCCCAATGTTCTAAGTTCCCAAATGAAGCACACACACACACACACACATACACACACATATACATATACACACATACACACTTACTTTATATTTTGATATTGTCAAGAGTAGGAGCTGAGGGGCTTAACCCCCACTGGGAAGGAGGGTGACAGAGCTCTTTTGCTCAGACACTCAAATACTGGATTCCACCGTGAGAAATTACCTCAAGAGTGGTAAGAGAGGACTCAACACACTGTTTAGGGTTTGAATGCTTTATGTCAGTTTCCAATACAACTACACATAGCATACAACATATTATCAGAGCAAAGAGGATAAAGGCTAAGGCAATAAAATAGCTAAATATTTCACTTTACTGTATATTACAGTTTTACTTTTCTGCCTATTGGAGATATAACCTGACAGTATCCCTTGGAGCAGGCTCAGCTATCTCTGATGCAGGGCATGGCATTCCCAAAGCGAAAGTAGCTCAGCTATATCTCAACTGGTGTCCAGCAGGCTGTCAGCTATCTCTCCGATGGTGTGGTGTTCTCAGGCAATGAGCAGGCTATCAGCGAGGTGTTCTGGAGAGTTAGATTTTGACCACGGAGAATGTTTGCCTGTAGAGATTATTTTGACCTCGCAGGTTTTTTTGCCCACGAAGAGTCAGGTGGTCTCGGATGGTCTCTGGTCATTGTGGCAGAGTCGTGCCAGCACCAGCTGAAGCAGTGGCAGGAGCTGGAGCTGGATATTCTGCTAGGAAGATCACCTTAGGCAGCCATTGCTACTGAGGTGGAGATGACAATTCACCTCCATGCTGTCTTTTTAAGCTATTTTTGACGTCACTCTGAAGCAGGGTTCAGATAATCACTCGAGTCTGGTTATCTATTCAAGTTGTTTACTTTTTTTATGGAAAATTTTCTGCCCAAATATCTACTTCTAATATTTCTAATTTTGGCAAAACATCTATATATTATTCTAGATAACTAATACATCAAAGCAGCTCACTGCAAACAACTTATCTCAAAACAACTTCCAAACATTTCCTATTACAAGGTGGAGTGGGTCTTGCTAAAGACCTGTTCCTTACAGATATGCTTTAAATAGTGCAACTGCTAGACCACTTCCTAACCTCGGCATAGTTAACCCACCTCCCACCAAAATTCCCGAGTTATTGCTAACTTAATTCTATAATATACCTTGTCTGCCTGGACCTAGAGGGTTTCCCAACTGGACCCTGCTTTGGGCCACATTCTCCTGGCCCTTCCACGTGATGGCTATGGCCCCCATCCTCCACTCTTCTCAGGCAGGGCATCTCTTCTCACCTCCTCTCAGCTTATTGAATCTCCTCCTTCTCCTTTCTCCTCTCCCAGTCTCAAGCCCGGAAAAGTCTCAAGTCTTACCTCTGTTTGCCCTGCTCAACCATTGGCTGTTGGCCTCTTTATTTACAAATCAGAATGAGCTAGGGACAGGATCACTCAATGTCTTATGTGTAGACATCCATATAAACAGTTTTGGAGAACACAGTTAACTACAGTTGTTGTCCTAAAAGCAGGGGGACTTGGGCTGCGGCCCACCTGCCTGGCTGTGGCTCTCTCTCCCCCATGTGGCAGAGGGCCTGCTGCTAAGGCCTGGGTCTCTCTCTCCTCCCTGGGCTGGCCTGTTTGCTGCATAGCGCCTTAATTAAAAAGGAGGCAATGTATGAATGAATTATTTTATTGTAGGAAGGAGAAATATGCTGTTTGAGTAGAGAGAAAGAAAGGAGAGGAAGGAGAGGGAGAGAGAGAAAGAAGGAAAGGGAGAAAGGCAGAGAAGAGAACAAAGAGCAGAGAGGAGAGAGAGAGGGGGAGAGCAAGAGCATAAGCGTTAGAGAGGAAGGGTAAGGATAAGAGGAGAAGGGTAAGAGAAGAGGTAAGAGTAAGAGAGTGAGGAGGGAGCAAACCACCCCTTTTATTGTATGACGTGTGGCATGCTTGGCTTGTGGTCAGATGACTGTGTGTAAGGTCCAGCTAGAATGCTGGGAGTTTGAGGCAGTGTCTGTCTGATAGAGCATACATCTCCTGCAGGGGCATCTGTGAGGGATCAGGGCTGAAATCTGAGCCACTGGTCTCAAGAGCAATTCACCAAATGCCTACCGTCCCTCGTGAGCAGATACTCAGTGAGTTTCCAGAGTTCTGAGGTGGCTCTGCTCTACTGGACTCTGGCTGTCAGAATTGCTCACTGTCCCACATACAGTCTCCTAGCTCAGAGTTCCCCACTGTATTGTTTATATGGTTAGTTCTGATCATCCACATGACACAACCTAAAGTCATAAGGAAAGAGATTTTCTATTATGGATTGCCTAAATCATTTGTTCTCTGGACATATCTGTGGAGGATGGTCCTGGGTTTATTGATATGGAAGGACCTAGCCCATCAGAGGTGGAGCCATTCCCTGTGTTACTTATCTGGAGTGCATAAAAGAGAGAGGAAAATTAGCAAAATTATACATGTATTCATTTATCAAGGCTCTTGTTGACTTTGGATTTGATATGACAAGCTGTTTTAAGTTCCTGCCAGTTTGACTCCCTTGTTATGACTAAAGCCTAATCTAAAATAAGCTACTTCTCCCCTCAGTTGTTTTCTATCAAGGTACTTTATCACAGTGACAGAAATACAACTTGGACCATTCCCAGTTCATTAGAGAAAATCCCATGCATTGAAAATAACTAGCATTTTGCTTCCTACTTCATTGGCTTCACAGATCTTCATAGAATCTTTATAAATTTCTCTAATGCCCAAAAGGACATACCCCTTATTACTATTTTAAAACCTCTTCAGTCAGCTTGAAAGGGTACTGGGTAAAACATGACATTCCCAGTTAGGTTTAATCTTTAAATAAGCAGCAATGCTCTTTGTTTTCCATTAGTGTATAATTGTAAGTAATTGCATGTAACATGTGTTAAGCAACATTTTGTACATATTAAATTCACATATAATTGATCCTCTCATGCCACAGACCGGGGTTTGTTGCAGGGACCCCAATTTCCATGGGATGAGCGTTCTGGTCAGGTGGGCAATTAAGTCGGCGGATGACAATCAGACTCAATACAAGGGTGTGTGAATCTGAATGTATTTCTTAAAAATGACATCAGACTTTTACAGTCCTTGCAAAAGAGAAATGATAAATCTAGCAGCTCAACAGTTGAGATACATCTGAGGCTACTTGAAACACACTGGGTCTGAAGCACCAGCCATCTCCTCTGGATAGGCACTGCATCCCCCTGGGCCCAACCGCTCTGGGCCTGGGGGACTGTGGACTGCATGAATCTAAGTTCTAGTTCATCTAAGTTCCAGTGCGAGTCCCATCCAAGAGAGAGTCCAAGAGAGAGCACATAGTGAAAAGCAGGCTTATATGGTATACAGGAAACAGGACGAATGACAAGAGTCACGTAGACGGGCAGGGGTCAAAAGGATCAGAGAGCAAGACTGAAGTCATGTAGGCAAGTGACTATCACCTCAAGGTCGGTAGAATCAGGTAGCCAGGTGTGAAGCAGGGCAGAAGGGCAGTGGTACCCTCCCCACTGGGGCTAATTTGGTATTCCTATGCTAATTCCCTGATTCTGCTGGAGGCAAGGACTAGGAAAGTCCGATCTGGCATTTCCTGCTAATTCTCTGGGTCTCAATAGAGGGAAGCACCTGGAAGTTCTGACCTAACAGTTCAAGCTAATGTCCTTGAGTTTCTAGTATATAAAACAGTTCTGACTATGGTGGGGCTGCCCTAAGGAATGAGGAATGAGCTTGACCTCTTTTGCTAACTCTGAGGACAAAACCTATCTGACAAGCAGATTTCTTGAGAGAAATTCCAAGCTAAGGACAGCTTGGAATTGAACTGGATATTTTGGAACGTTGTGCTGACCAGGAAACAATGCCTAATCTTAGCCATTAATGAATCATTTCTTGGGGTACCTTTATGCCTAAATAAGAGGGCATGTTGACGATTGGAAAGACTGATCTGGAACATGTCTGAGTTAGGAGATGCCAGCCACTGTCTGAATACCCATGAGGCACAGAACTCCTTTTGGATCCTTAATGTCTCTCATCCTTAATCAGGCTTTTACCCACGATAATTTGGATATGACTGGTGTAGACGAGTGGGCGTGGCACTCTCACATATGTAACTGGTTGCTTGATGAGTGCAGGAATTCTACCTTTAGAACTACAAGCTTGTTAGGGCTATTGTTTGCCTTCTATATTTTTATGGTGAAAACCACTGACATTCCAATATAGTGTGTGGATCACCACCTGTCCATCATTAGTGACTGCTCTTAGGGCTTCACAGTTTCATGAGGTGTGGTGTGGGTTTAGATGGCATCCTTGGTGCCAGAGATGTAGCTAAAATTGTCAAGAATACTCGGTTGCTCTCACAGAGAGAATCCAGGTTGGGTTCTCATCATCCATATGGCAGCTCACAAATGCCAAGAATTCTAGTTCCAGGAAAACCGACAGCCACTCTCATGTATCAGTTTCTGTTTTATTCAACATTTTTATAGAGAGATTTAACTACAATTAAATTATAAAACTAGCATATTTTCAAAACTGGAGAAATGGTTTATTGGTTAAAAGTAATCAACTGTTCTTAGAGGAACTGGAGTTTGTTTACCAGTACACACACCAGGCACCTCACAATCACCTCTACCTGCTAGTTCAAAGAATCCAACACCCTCCTCTGCTTTGTTGGGACCCACACACAACACACACATTCATCCATATATAAAAACTAAAACAAACTTTTTTTTTTCGAGACAGGGTTTCTCTGTATAGCCCTGACTGTCCTGGAACTCATTCTGTAGACCTGGAACTCACTCTGTAGACCAGGCTGGCCTCGAACTCAGAAATCCACCTGCCTCTGCTTCCCAAGTGCTGGGATTAAAGGTGTGTGTGACCACTGTCCCGCAAAACAAATCTTTTAAAACTGTATGTTTTTCTTTTTTTCTATATATTTTATTTTATTAGATATTTTCTTTATTTACATTTCAAATGTTATCCCTTTCCTGTTTTCCCCTCCAAAAATCTCCTACCTCATTCCCCATCCCCTTGCTCACCAAGCTATCCACTCTTGCTTCCTGGTCCTGGCATTCCCCTACACTGAAGCCTTCACAGGACCAAGGGCCTCTCCTCCCATTGATGTCCAAAAAGGCCATCCTCTGCTTCATATGTGGCTGGAGCCATGGTTCA
Source organism: Montemys delectorum (assembly GCA_019843815.1). NCBI lineage: Eukaryota > Metazoa > Chordata > Mammalia > Rodentia > Muridae > Montemys > Montemys delectorum. The sequence continues at coordinate 19,238 of JADRCD010238458.1, forward strand.
TTCAAGCATTTGAACTATAAATTACATACATCTATGTAATTTCACAAACATTAGCAGCATTATCTAGATAGGTTCTTGTTTCCTTTTCGAGGCAAGGTAAAATTCAGCCCAGGATGACACTGAATTCCTAATCTTCCTGCCTTCATCTCCACGTTCTGGGGTTATAAGCAAATGCACCACACTGTTTTATGTGGTACTGAAAACTGAACCCAGGGCTTTCTACATGCAAGACAAGCATTCTCCCAGCTGAACTACACCACTAGCACTATCTCACCTTCCCCAACTATTTTTATTTTACATTTTATAAGATAATATTGCCAGAATGGTGCTACTTTATAAGATTTGAAAATATTATGTCATTAGGATTTTTTTTTTTTTTAGTACATTCTGAGAAACATATCAGCAGCGAGGACATCTCCGTTCACCTGGTATCCTTAAATTCATTTTCATTGCCTATTTAAACATACTACCTTTCCATCTTTAAAAGTCATCTTCTCTTGTTATCAAATGACTTAAATTTCAGATGGCACTTTGTCATCCTTTCTGGTTTTCACTCGATAGCATTGTTTTGAATGAGCATTAAAGTAACAAGATTTACTTCTCTCCCCAAAGACTCCTTTCTTCTGAGGTCATCAATATGCATCAAATTACTAGTACTAGTAGATATATCTTTAATGTCAATATTGATTACCATGCTATTCACTTAGACCCCCAAATAGCTGCTTATGAACATAGGAGCTGGGGATACTTTTTTCTGTCTTGTTGAAACAGTGAGAGTCCTAGGTAATTTGACAGCTGTATAATTAACCAAATAATGGGTTACAGAATCAAGTCGTGCGTGCGCTATAAATAGAATGCATATCGATGGGTAGTTGTGAACAACCTTGCAGTTGTGCTTCTGGTACCCCTGCTATCTTAAATGACATGACTTTAGGAGATCCATATTTCTTGGCTACTGGGTGGGAGGTCCGGGAGCCTGTTTCTTTCTCCTGTAGTAATGAGAATAGAATGGCCTGCATCTAAGGATGATGAACAGATCCTCTGGTGGGCATTATTACAGAAAAGTGATGACCTCTGTCCTTCCTCGCCCTCGGGGTAGTCAAGATGCATTTGCATGAGATGTAGGATGTTTTAATTTCACTTGGCTCAGTTGTCTTTGGTAATTAAATTTTAGAAAACATAAACTTCATGTGCGTTAGATTCTTCAGTGATATCAGGACAGTGTAAGGATTGCAGTACTGATTAACGCACATCTCATATAAGCTTTTGTTGATTAACTGGGGATGCAGTAAAATGTTAAAGGACAATTATTAACTCAAAACAGAAATGGAAACAATGTCTAGTACTGTTGGAAAAGTATACAGTGTGGTCAGAAGATAATCATGTTGATACTCAACTTAAATTTAACATTTAAATTTAAATATTACAAGTTTGCTTAGTATAATAAATATGCACAGTTTCAACTTCATGTTAAGAGCAGCAGGCTATGAATTCTACAGTTGTAATGGAAGGTTATATTTATTAATAATATTTTTTAAGTGTGCATATGTGTGTCTTCCTAGGAGCCAGACAAGAATTGTTTGAAAAAAATAGTTCATTGTAATAAATTCTGTAATAATATTAAACCTTTCCATCTGTAATATGGCAATGATATGCATCTTGTATAATAATAGTTGAATATTTTTCTTGCTATTTCTGGTTATGCCACCAGTTACTGTAAACTCACTCATGCAACTTACTAAAGTGAGCTTTTCAACTTTAAAGGGCACACTAGCTAATAGTTATGACTCACATGTCTAAAAGAGGACCTAACATAAACTAGCCAGAAGATGTCTTGCTGCATTAATGAATATTAAGGGAAAGAGAAAGAGAACAAATTTTAAAAGACTTACTTTATTTTTAATCATTTGCACATGTGTGTATATATGCATGTGGAAATGTGCATATGAGTTTTGTTCTCACAAAGGTCAGAGGAGGGCACTGTATCCCTTGTAAGCTGGTTCTTGTAAGCTGAAGATCCTCTTTAAGGACGGTGAATACTAAGTCCTTTGCCTTATAGAAGCTTTCCAGTTTTGTGAAATTCCATTTATCATTTCTTGATCTTAGAGCCTGAGCCATTGGAGTTCTATTTAGGAAATTACAAATGGAATGCACTCACCGATAAGTGGATATTAACCCAAACGCTCAGAACACCCAAGATGCAATTCACAGACCACATAAAGCTCAAGAAGAAGGAAGACCAAAGTGTAAATACTTCGGTCCTTCTTAGAAGGGGCAACAAAATACTCACGGGAAGAGACAAAGTGTGGAGAGAGAATGAAAGAATGGCCATTCAGAGACTGCCCCTCCTCGAGATCTATCCCATATACAGTTACCAAACCCAGAAACTATTGTGGATGCCAAGAAGTGCATGCTGACAGGAGCTGTCTCCTGAGAAGCTCTGCCAGAGCCTGACAAATACAGAGGCAGACGCTTGCAGCCAACCACTGGACTAAACACAAGGTCTCCAGTGGAGGAGTTAGAGAAAGGACTGAAGGAGCTGAAGGGGTTTGCAACCCACAGGAAGAACAACAAAATCAACCAGCCAAAACCCTTCCCCAGAGCTCCCAGGGACTGGACCACCAACCAAAGAGTACACATGGAGGGACTCATGGCTCCAGTGGAGTATGTAGCAGAGGATGGCCATCAATGGGAGAAGAGGCCCTTGGTCCGATGAAGGCTTGATGCCCCAGTATAGGGGAATGCCAGGGTAGGGAGGCAGGAGTAGGAGGGTGGATGGAGGAACACCCTTATAGAGGCAGGGGAAGGGGGATGGGCTACGGCAAAATATCTAATAAAAAATAAAAAAATAATTTTTTTTTCAAAAATATGAAACTATGCATGTGCCAATGAGTTAGAATTCTTTCCCACTTTCTCTTCTATTAGATTCAGTGTATCTGGTTTTAGTTTGTAGTCCTTGATCCACTTGGACTTGGGCTTTTTGTAAGGTGACAAAAATATGTATCTATTTTCATTTACAGACAGCCAGCTAGAGCAGCAGCATTTATTAAAAATGCTTTCTTTTTTCTGTCATATATTTTTAGTTTTTAGTCAAAGATCAAGTGTCTGTAAGTCTGTGGTTTTATTTCTGCATCTTCAATTCTGTTCCACTGATCAACCTGTCTGTCTCTGTACCAATACCATGTGGTTTTTATCACTATTCCTCTGTAGTATAGCTTGAGGTCAAAGATGGTGATTTTTCCCCTGAAATTCTTTTATTGTTAAGAATTTTTTTCCCTATTTGGGTTTTTTGTTTTTCCAGATGAATTTGAGAATTGCTATTTCCATATTTTTGAAGAATTGTGTTGGAATTTTGATGGGGACTGCATTGAATCTGTAGATTGTTTTTGGTAGGAGAGCCATTTTTACTATGTTAATTCTACCAATCCATGATCCATGGGAGATCTCTCCATTTTCTGAGGAGAGATCTTTGATTTCTTTCTTGAAAGACTTGAAGTTCTTATCATATAGACCTTTCACTTGTTTGACTAGAGTTACCCCAAGATATTTTATATTATTTGTGGCTATTGTGAAGGCTGTTTTTAGCAGAGGGCTGTCTGGTCAGGCCTCAGTTAGAGAAGATGCACCTAACCCTCAAGGGAGACTTGAAGCCCCAGGGATTAAGGGAGGTCTGGTGGAGTGGTAGAGTGGTGACATCATCTTAGAGATAGGGGGAGGAGGGAGAAGGAGGTAAGGGATGGGGAGCGGTAGAGGGGCAGACCAGGAGGGGGATGAAGTCTGAACTGTAAAAAAGGATTAAAGAATTAAAAAAAAAAATACAAAGAAAACCAAAACACAGCAAATACTCTTAACCACTTGTGGGCTGAGATTTTTCAAAACTTGCTTTAATGGGGGTTTCTTAAACCCTTCAACCTCCCTTCTAGCCCACTTTACTGGTTGGTTTTGTTTGCCAACTTGACACAGGCTGTAGTTATCACAGAGAAGGGAGCTTCAGTTGGGGAAGTGCCACCATGAGATCCAACTGTGGGGCAAGGGGGTAGGGCCCCTTGTGAGTGGTGCCATCCCTGGGCTGGAAGTCTTGGGTTCTATAAGAGAGCAGGCTGAGAAAGCCAGGGGAAGCAAGCTGGTAAGGAACATCCCTCCATGGCCTCTGCATCAGCTCCTGCTTCCTGACCTGCTTGAGTTCCAGTCCTGACTTCCTTTGGTGATGAACAGCCGTGTGGAAGTAAGCTGAATAAACCCTTTCCTCCCCAACTTGCTTATTGGTCATGATGTTTGTGCAGGAATAGAAACCCTCACTAAGACATCCACCAACCAAAGGAAGGGGAGAAAGATAAGTCAATAGAACATGGGGATATAGACAACTAATCTTTGTTGTCAGGACATCAGCAGTCCAGTCAAAAATGTTAGACATGAATCACTGAATCACTAATGGCAGTCCAGTCCAATCAGACACACCAAATGCACATCAGTAGCAGCGGCTCAATTCAGAAGAAACCACCAGGCTTCCACAAGTCCTCAGAAGAGGCATGAGCCAGCTGGAATACGGAAAGCCCCCTAGTACAATTCCCTCAGTGAAGTCACTGACCAGCAAAGATCAGTGAAGACCAGCAAAGTGTTGCAAGGCAAACAAATGCAAAAGCATCTCCTTGATTGTTCGTTGTCTGTCAGGTTCTATTCATATTCTTTCTAAACATGACACGCCCTCTCAAGTGCCTGTTTCAGCAAAATATCACATGCCCCTTTTTCCAGGCAGCTTCCAGAAAAACATCACATGTCTGATTTCAGCAAAACATCCTCTCACGTGTCTGCTCCAGCAAAATATATTCTCATCAGATTATTTCCAGAAAAAACATCCCATGATACAGCGGAGTCTCCAAAGTCATCAGAAATTACCACTTTAACTGTGTCCCCAGCCTCAAGAAAATATCTCAAACTATGCCTATGCTTTTTTTTTTTAATCAGAAGACAGAATGTAATAGGCTCCTGTTCTTCACATCATGAGCTGGAAATCATTTGCAAAATCTAGTTGATGTTATTTGCTTTGGTTCATAACCAGATCACCTTTAAGATAAGCAGACGGACAACAAAAACCAAGGGACTGTGGAGGAGAGTCAGAAGAGAATCAGTCCCTTTATAATTTCATTCCCGAACTTTGTAGGGCTTCTCTCAGCTCAGTACATGTTTCAGGATTTATTTGCCTTGAAACATTAGGAATGGTAATTGTTACAATCTAAAAGATGGGCAGGCTAGATGGCTGAGAGACGAGCGCCCCTTTCCCACAGGCCAGATACCCCCAAATGAAAACTGGAAAGAGAGAATGATTTCCTGAAAATTGTTCCCTGATCTCCATTCTCCATATGCATGCAGTGACACACACACACACACACACATACACACACACACACACACACACACACCACTAATAATAATGGCCTAAAATAAAAGTATTAAATATCAATGTGCCCAGTATGTTCTATAGAACATTACTGTCTACCTAATCCTGGCCAATGTGGCTGTGGTCATTGTATTTACAAAGTGCAATAATTAATTTTGGGTAGCATATTTTTAAGATATTTACATAATCAAAGTCATCTTATCTATAATTTATTGTGGATAATACTAAAAGTCCCAGTATAATGTCTGTAATATGTGAAGTGTCTGTGAGCCCTTTGTGGGAAAACAAAGCAGTTATCTAGAAATAGTTTTACAATAGAACTTTACCCTTAGGAGAAATCTAACCTCTATAGATGGGATCAGAGTTCAGAGGAAATAAAAATAAGAAAATCGTAGCAGTCTCCATTTGCTAAGGAAAAATGAAATGTCAATGGGACAAATCTTTATGGCTCTTAATCACAGTTATCAGACTGTGCCAAATGGAATTTCCACAGCGACCCCCACATTCTTGAGTGGACCACACATGAAACCGAACGACACCTGAATAGGAAGAAAGGCACGTTATTTCATGATGCATTCAGGTTTGTTCAATGGTTGTTCTCTTGAGGACATCTCTGTAAGAGCTTGTCAAATAAAGAAATCACAATTTAATAAGCATCATGATCAAATACCTACTCGATCTCTTCTTAATCTTTTCATTTCTTCTTTTTTTTTTAACATTCAGCACCTACAATTTTATTTCAGGTAGAAAGCATCTTGTTTCCTCACCACACAGACTCATAGGTTCTATTCACTGTTCCTTACAAAGTTGTTTGTATAAAGCTCACTACCCGCCGATCTGGTGCTGTCACTGTTTCCTTGTGTCTGGTAGAAAACACACGCTCTTTAATACCACCGCGTCTTAAGACACATATTTGCATGTTTTCTTTCAGCTTCTCCTTTATCCTCATTTGTTCGGCTCCGCTGAAAGCTGAGCATCTGCTGCCTACAAACAACCTGGACTAATTGACTCTGTTTTTTACACATTGTCCAAATTAAATTTCCAGTTGCTCACTTTTTCATGATTATAGTGTTGAGAGAACACAGCAACACCAATGCTGCAGGGGAAATTCCTGACACTCATGTTTGATGCAGGATGAGTCTTGGGGCTCCTTAGATGTAGAGCAACTTTAGCTGCTATATTCTATCTGAGCAGACAAGAGAGAAGGATGTCAGATATGTAAGATACAATAAAGAAATACTCACACATACACACAAAAAAAACCAAATCGTGGACATTTTCTTCCCCTAAGATTTTGGTTTGTTTTCAATCTTGTCAATCAAGAAATGTCTTCAATTAAAGAAGACTTCCTCAATTGCTGCATAAAAATTTTTTTGTATGCTATCCTGGAGTTGTCATCATTCTTACGATTAAATAATCAATTGCAGGAGGAATTCTTTAATTTAATGAAGCATCATTGGTATGGAGAAATATATTCTTAACAGGAAATGAAATGGGATTTGTATTTTGTGTTAGAATCCTGTATTGAATGATATATCATTAATATCAAGGTGTATTCATATTTTTAAAAGAGATTTTTTTGTTGAGATTCAGTTTCATTGTTCAGTTTTTTTGTTGTTGTTGTTGAACAAGATTCTTTTCATGTTAGTGATTTTATGTTGACTTCTCTCCATTCT